>JANHGL010007540.1:0-17697 GCA_024611195.1 Ceyx melanurus | reverse complement strand
TGTTTCCCCTCAACCTCTTGTGCTCCAACTGACTCCCATTGCCTCTTGTCCTGTCACTGGATGGCACTGAGCAGAGTTTGGCTCCATCCTCCCTAAAATGCTTCTTTTTATCAACTCACTATATCTTATCAACGTGCTCTCTGTTGGATTCCTGTTTGCAGGACATGCCTGTGTCATTCTCCTCAGACTTTATAGATCATGTCAGGAAAAGCAGCTGAAGTGTGGGTACCAGGTATCAAGTGGCAACCAGTTCTCAGCCATGTCCCCCAGGAAACAAAGCAATAAGAACAGTCATTGAATGCATTTAAGCATATATTTAATAAGTAAATAAACAAATAAATAATAAAAGGGGCTAAAAATAACTTGTCCTGCGTGATCAAAGATTTAAGGAGTAGTTGACAGGCCAAGGAGCACCAGCTTTTCTGGGCAGCTCTTGTCAACTGCCAGGAATATGCTGTCTATGAGAAAAAAAATCAAACATTTATTTTATTATAGATTTCAAACAGCTGGTTAAACTGGCACTCCAGATTTATTTCTTCTTTTAGCAAAGCACATTCTCATACCCCACTTCCTTAAAGCACATTTAAATACAAGTGGTTAAGTGCTTTCCTGAGAAGTCATTTGCTTGGCAGACCATTGATGGTTCCTAGGAATAGGGTGATAAACCTAATCCCCCCCAAAAAATCACTGACACATGAATAACTCTTATTCCTGTGAAAATAAGACAATAATAATTAGTGACTCAGTGGTACACAGAAGACTCCAGATTAATTGATTTTAGGCATCAAGCAAGAACCCTGATCCTGTGTGGGAAAGTGGTGTATGTCAGATAGACAACTTCCTTCTGGTAGGTCCAAGCTCCAGGAACAGCTCAGCTTGGCCACCCCCTGGGAGGTTGCCAGGCCTGGGGAACCACCAAACAAACCTTCAGCTCCTGGGAAATGTTACAGAACTGAGTGCTTGCCAAGAGATGTGGACACTGCTCCTCCTAACAGCAGGGCAGAAGGCACATTTACTAGACTGTAGATGTACTTCAGAATAAAAACGTATATTTTTCATTTCCAGCTTCACTTACTACAGGCTCTGATATGTGAACCAGTATAACGTGAGGGCAGAAAATGAAGTCAGAGTAGACCTAAAAGCAGTGTAACTATGAGCCCCATGCCACATACTGAGACAAAACTTGCAGGTTTGTTGTGAAATGGTGATATTTATTCCACTCAATACAGCATGATTAAAACCACTGCATTTTCAGTTCTCTGGATCTTTTCCTCAGAACTCACTTGCTCCAGTCCATCACATGAAAGATGCAAATGGCCTATCCTAATCTTCTTATTAAGCCCCAAGGAGCTTAGATTATTAATGATGCTAATGATTTTGCATGAAGTGCAGCACTACGGATTAGAAATGTTAGATCAGAATAGAAGAACCCAAACCGAGCACATTTATTATCTTTTTCTTTCCTCATTTCTTACTCAGGTACACATGTTCTGCTTTTCTCAGGCTGGACATCAGCTTCTTGCTCAAATGCTGAGAACAGAAACAATTACCTAGAAATAACTCAGTCTTAATGCAATCTTGGGAACCTTCTCATCAATCCAGATGTCATTCAAAGTTTGTGATTTGGTTATCAACCTATGGGATCTACAAGCACTGACAAATCAACAGCTCTTCAGAGATTTTCCACAGCAACCTCTACCTTGTTTCACAATATTTTTCCCCATTTCAGCCCTAGGAAAGACAACAACAACCTTCACTCCAGCAGTTGATAATGCAAAAGCGAGTGGGTAAAACTGAATCAAGACTACATTGCACAAAGGTAATTTTCCCATGCTGTTTACACCCTGGGTACTGACTTGTCTTAAAGTGTAAAAGGTGCTTATACCTTTTAGAAAGTTTTTTTATTATCACACCTGGGTATGTGACAGCTGTCAAGAATTTAACATCAAACTTTTGAGACTGGGACAAGGCAGTTATGTGCAAGTTAAAGGGACTCATCATACTAAGGTTATTTTAATATAAACTCATTCACTAGCCCATGCTTTGTCATGAGACAGTCTTTCCACTTGATCCACAGAAGCAGAAGAATAAACTCAATTTCTTTAATGGAAACTCCCAAACAGTATGTCTTACTTGATAATGTCTCAACCCCTATTTTCTTTTCAGGTTTGATATTTCATATATCTTTAATCTATTCAGCTGTAACCTTTATTGTGCACTCTTGTCCTAGTCACATTTATAAGACTACACATATCAGATTATTATTTTTTTTTACCAGATTATCCTCATCAAAACCCCTCATGCCTAAATTTTCTACAAAATAGAAATACAAACCAAAGTTATATATTGACATATTTAACCAAAAATCAAGTATAACAGAGAAAGATGGAGTCTCCTGCATCACCTGGGGCACAACCCTGTGCATCGTGCAGAATGGGGATGGAACAGGGACAGCTGTAATCAACTCTTAGCTGCAACTGGACACTAAGTGCTCACAGTCATCTTCAAGACAACACATGGATCTGCCAGTTTATGCAAGATTTTGGAAATTACTCATCTTCCCCTAAGGTATTGGTGGTCCATGCATACCTAAAGTGGCTGAGTTAGAGCTGTGCCCTGCATTGCAAGTCAGGAGTGTGAGGATTTGTCTTATCTAAAGTACAAAAGCAGGAACAAATCCGATCCCTCTATCAACAACACAATTAAAGGAAGATTATCTCTTCCACAAAGACTCAGTGTCCTTCAGCAGTTCTGTAGAAAAACCCAGCAGAGAACAGACCACCATTGAGAGCTGAAGGAGCTATCGCCAGAGGTGCTGCTGTCATTCCTAACCATCCACAAAGAATCAACCACTTGTGTTTCCAAGTCATGTGCAGAGTCAAGAAAAGACAAATATAAATTCCAATGCTCATTTCCTTGTCTGATCAGAAATACCTGAACTGCAGGAAACAAATTGTCTTCTCCTTCCCACTCTCAAATGCATTTCATCTTGCATTTTCAAAATGGTAGGCAGGACTTCAGCATTTCATGAGAGGAGAGGGAAAATAAAGTCTTGCCCACACAGAACTTGTATCTACAAGTTAAGGTCAGATAAAGACCTAAAATTTCTTAACACTTATCTGATCAAAGTCTCCAAACCACTTCCATCCATCACTAAATTCATCATCCATTTGATTCAAATAAAGAAGCTGATTTCAATCTGTTGATTGAAATTTTTTTTAGAGGTTTATCAAGGTTATTATTGATTGCAAACCAGGTATATCTCATAGCTGGTAAACATTTCAGAGTGCTGATTTACCATCTCAGTGGTACCTGAAAATGTGGCACAATGGCTTCTCAAACTTTCAGAATGCAACTACTTTTAACTAACTGCTACTGTATTTTGCAAGTGAGAAAGAGATCAAGCAATTAGCTCAGCTGGCTACACTTAAATCTACTAAACCAAACAAGCATTGCAGCCTGTCCACTCCTGCCATACAGAAATGATTTCAGGCAAATAAGTTAGCTTCTGCCAAATACATCCCTTTTAGCTTCTATCCATAGATACACCTGAAAATGTTTCAGTTACTCTCTAGAGGTCATAAAACCCTGTTTCACCTGAACTAAGTCCCTTTCCAGTGATAGAATTTGTGGCTCCTCCCAGGTCTTTCTTTGGCTTATTCCATGTAATAAGGCTTAGTATTACAGAAAGGGAAGAAGAAAAAAAGAAAAAATGCCCTGCACTCTTTCCAAGTGACTCTCCACTACCAAACTCCAAGGTCTCCCTTTACCAGATAAATGTAGACTTGTGAAGAAAACAAGAAATTAACCTTAGAGGATAGCCTAGATCCATATTCCCACATTCAACACACAGACACTTGCAACAAGCAGGCTTTCTCAAGGAAAGGTGTTGCATCATTTTCCAATTGCAGTGCAATCAATCATTTGAAACTTTTGTTTTGTTTCACCAGATGTTTATCTGCCTCAAGGTGCAAGAAAGTGCTGCTCATTGCTTTCTCCAGTCCCATATGCCAGCAGCAGGGGAAGGAGACACTGTAAAACTCTGTTTTCCCATCTATGTACAAGCCTCACCACATACTTTCCCTGATATATTTAAGAATGTATTTCTGCTAGCTGCTTGACAGAAATAAATGAAAGCTACTATTTGGGCACACCTGTCATAATTATTTATACATGCCAATGCATTCTGCAAAATATTTCTACAAGACTGCCAGTGAAAACACTAATGAAGTGCCCAGAGTGGGCATCATTATCACTCAAGTCTCACAGTGATGGTATGTGAATATGCAGGACAGCAGACACTGCCTTCTTACAAACCTCTGTCTCCCCTCCTCTTTGCTTTCCCTGGTGCTTTACCCTTGAGAGGAGGATTTCTAGACTTCTGCATCACCAGCTAAAGACGGCTTTTAATCATCTGCATCAGTATAGGCAGGCACATAACAGTACATTTTGAGCCTCTGTCTTTGGCAACACATCCTAAAATTTAGCAATATCCGAGGCTTTGATTCATAAACACTAAGATCACAAATGACTGCACAGATCTTTTCAGCTTTTACTCCAGTGCCTCATCTAATCTGCATGTCAAACACTCCAAAATATGTGTCATACCCACTTCCCCTAGTAAGGGAAAATGGCCAAGTACCAAGATCATTTAAAGTATTTTTGTTGCCTACCCTAGTACTTTCTGCCCTTAGTTTTGGGACCGTGAGTACCTCAGTAGACAAGAAACTCCATAATTTAAGGAGAAACACACAGTAAAAACAAATAAAGGACAGTAAATATATACAGAAGTTTGGGTTCACCTCCCCCCCAACTTAATACTTCAGTCTGAAGTGAGTTATTCCATAAATAGATCAAAAAGACACTTTTTTATATACAAAAATTCACTTTTTTTTTGGCATGTATTTTACTAGTAGAAGGAATTTCCTAATACAACACCATGCGCTTTTTCCCCAAGGAAAACCAGCACAAGCACTATTTTTGAGTGCTCATATAAAAAATATCAGAGCATAGAAATGGTTCAAAAAGAAGAAAATTTATCTGGAAGAGGACTGACCAGATAATGTAGTAAGTTAAATCCACTGCTCATCTTAAGGATGAGCAACTCTGGGTGCTTGGCAGGGCAAATAGACAGAAAAAACCTTGATAAGCTGTAGCCCACAGCTGCAAATGGTAGGAATGATGGAGCCTTTGCAAAATACAAATAGTGCTCCATATTAGCTCTCCACACAGAGAACATTTCCAATGACAAGGGACACATGTAAGACAAGCTCTTTTAAAATCCTAGCTCCCATCAAGCAGCTTATTGTTCATAAAGGGAATGGTGTTTACACAGGAAAGAGTCCAGTTGCAACAAATCTGAGCTCCAACAGATGTTTCCTTCTATCTAAGCAAAACAAGTTTGTGACCTGTTTCTGCCCAATCAGAAAGCCTCAAAATTAATTTTACAAGGGGGGAAAAAAAAAAAGCTGTACTCCACAGAATGACCTTGGAACCCAAATTCATAACAACTTACATTTTAAACTGCAGATGCTACTGAAGTGAATTAAGTGAAAAATTCTGCCTTCTTTAAAGAGAATGCTTTATGATCTGGGCTTGAAGGAATACAACTTAATTATAATTTTGTGCTGGAAAGAGAAAGTAGAGCAGGTTGTTACTCACACAGCTCTGTGTTGCAATTGCTCTCCTCATGTCAGCTCAACATCTCTTCTCCAGACCTCCCCCAATATCTGCCTCCCAACCTCCCAGTTGCTTTTGGCTTCCTCAAATCTCTTGAGACCTCTCTTCTTCTGCACACAGCAGTTAAATAATAGAAGTGGCTTAGCAGATTATTAAAAAGCATGTATCTCAATTTGACTTTTAATTACAGCTACCAGCACACACTGATCACACAGCAAGCATAAGCACTTTGGGAAAGAGCAGGAGAGAAAGCATTTCAGGCTTTGCCAAATGGCAAATTTCAGGCTTTTCCTGATGTTGAAAGTGTGCTGTCACACACCTGACTGCATCAAAAGAACGTTTCAGGATGTACCTGATGGTATTATACCACTACAGAACAAAAATGACATTCTTCCAGGGAGTTGGTGCATTTTCTGTACTCAACAATGCCTTACTGCAGAAGATGAACTGAGATGGACCACATGTTGGTGAGATTTTTATCCAGATTTTTATAGCTTTTATAAAATGAATCTGCAGAAGCCAAACAGATGAACAGCTACATAACAAGTGTTGAAGCCAAAGCTAAAATACTCTTACTCATGAGTATGACAAGTGTAGTCAGAGTACACAACCTTCTGTGCCCATCTTTACCTCCCAAGGTTCCTTCTTTACTAGATTTATCTCCACTTATTTCTTGTCCTGGCTATTTTGTGAGCATTATACAAAGTTCCCACCTCCACAATGTGCAGCATGCTCAGCACTGAGGTTCTTTACCCCAGCCAAAGCCTCTGCATGTCCTGAGATGAGTATAAGAAGATGGGGCTGTAATCTGGCAGCAGTGCAACACACCCAACATGAATATTACCAGTGTGAAGGAGACTCAACTGGGACACATTTCCAATCTGCCTATCAAAACGTAACAGCAGAAGACAGATGCAGTTTTCTCCTTCCCCCAGTAATCCTATTTGTCCTTTAAACAGATTTTAGCATAATCTCAAATGGTCAGCAATTTTCTAAAGAAATACCAGCTCAGATCCAATTGGATTTGTCACTCACAGCTAAACAGTTTTGCAAGCTCCAACAGCTGAACAGCTGCAGAAAAAGTCTTCAACATCAGGATATATAAGAATGGGAAAGTTAATTTCAAGAGAAACATTTTCCTATAGAAGTGGTAAAAAGAATTTGTTCCATAGTTCAAAACCTGTCCCTTAGCAACATGGTATGGCATAGCTAAGGTTGTGAGCTGCATTTTAAAGACAGTGTAGGATATAATGGCCAAAACTCCATGTGAACCTCATCCTCTGAATGGTGAGACAGAATACATTATGGTGATGTAGATGTTAGAGGTGAAGGAAATGTAATGGGCCAAATCTTACAACATTTTGGATGCCTTCAAATTGTGGTTTACTTAACGAAAATTGAGATTGTTCCTCATGTGTCTGGAGCCAGAAGAAAAGTCATTATACAGGTGGCATGTTGAAAATTGAAGTGACGTTCATTTCACTGGCTTTAAATAAGTCACACAGATTTTTAACATTTATATTCAGAACAGCAACTTGAGCACTCAGCAACATTATTTTCTGTATCTGATAACCAGCACACCTGTGACTGAGCAATATAAGTAAATTTTGCACTGAACCATGTTTTATACTGAGGCAAAAGTGATTTGAGATAATGTGAAGAGGCTTTCACCATCAACATTAATACTCGTGAGTTATACATTATCATACCTGTTGGCTTATCCACACCAAGGAATCCAGCCTGTCCCAGGGTTTTAAATACTTTATGTGCTGGGAACTGTCCTTCTTCTTCCCACTTGTCCACAAAGGGATTAATCTCCTTGTCAATGATCTAAATTTGAAAAACAAATTTTAAGTGTTATTAACACAGATATTTTACAGAAACAGCTTTCACTACTTTTGACGAAAAACTTTAATTTAAAAAGAAACATACAGGGAAAATGTTGAAATCATATTAATTTTCTTGCTTGCTGTTGGATGTCCTTATTCACCACCAACCCACAACTATTACTACGGATGCAATGAAGGAAATATAAATATTTTAGCAATTACAACTCTACAAGAGGCTAAGTCATCAGGGCTGATTGAAGTCTCTCCAAGACCTGTGAAAGTGGTGGTTCCCCCTCATCATTTGTTACCTTTCTGGGTACAGTTTTGAGAAAGTGATAGGAAGGGAAACCTGGATTCATCTCAGAGGGGTCTTGCCAAAGAATGTTTATGATGACTCATGATGACCATACACAACATGCAAGACAGGCAATAGCAGAGTAGCAAATGCAAGCAGCATTTCCCCTCCCTTTGCCTGAAATGCTCTCAAGGACATCAGCTCTGTTCAGGGCACTTGTGCCCAGTCTGCATTTAGACCACATTCAGTAACACTTTCAGGTTTCAGAGCACGAGGGTCAGACATCCCACCCACCAACTCCCAGATTGCCATGGCCATAGGAAGGGAGCAGAATGGGCAACCTGAAATTCTGCAGCCAGCCTCTAACCCCCGAACAGAGCTGGCTCTGTGACAAACCCTCCCAGGCCACAGGGTGCTCCAAGTGTTTTCACTTCTGTCACCTCATTCCTGCTGCTGGCCAAAGCCAGAAAGAGGAAAACACAGTTTCAGTATCTCTCAGGAGTCAATTTTATATTGCCCACCTCTGCCTACCTGCAGGGGCTGGCACAGGCTGCTTCTGCTGTGCTGCTAAATGCACCACACACCCGGGGCAGAAAGGAACAAGGGGGGTCCAAATTTGAAACAAAAAGCCACCATCCTTCTTCCAGACCAAATCTTACTGAAACAAACACCAATTCTCAATAGAAAGGTAATGCCTTTAACCTGTAACCACGTTACAGCTACACTGCTTCACAAAAATAGTTTGTTCTTTTAAAAACTTAGTTTTTCCTCCCCACTAAATAAACAAGTTCTGTGGTGCTCTTTCTTGAGCTGGAAATAGACTTCTCTCCCTCCCAGGCTGCTGTGCTCGAGAGACCCTGTGGAGCCTTCTTCTGAACTATCTATTTATTGCACATTCTTTGGAGAATTTCAGCCCATATAAGGCTGCTTTCTGCTACCCACTCAGCCACAGAAATAAAGATACTTCACTTCTGGTAACAGGAAAACTTTTTTTTTCCCCACTTCTTTCACCAAATTCTGCAAAATGTATATACTGAGTGTACAATTAATTCAGTAATTGGCATCTCCCTCCCTCTCTTACACTCAAGAAGGTAGGTCTCATTATCAATAGTAACCAAATACTCACCAGGACACTATCTAGAAGAATCCACATTCAAATTCTACATTGCCATACCCTAGATGATCAGATTCTGGGACTCTGACCCCCAATGTTGACTTACAAGTGGTGAAACACCCTTTTTTTTGTACGGTTGGAAGTGGTCATGAAGTACATAAATAACATTATCCTAGTGTTTTGATGGATCTTTGCAAAAGTACAAAGTAAATAAACGTACTAAGAGTTTTTTGCTTGTTATGGCTGCTACTGGGCCAAATGTTTTCACAGCCTCCATACAAAGCTACCTTTGAAGTTAAACAGTCAGAGGAATGACTAAGGCATGAGAGAAGAAAAAAAAGAAGTAAAAAAACCCAAACACCCCCCATTAAAAAAAAACACAAAAAAAACCCCCAAAGGCAGCCTCACTGCACAAACCACAAATGGTGATTCTTCTACATTCAAGATAAATTAATATAAATATTTAATTAAATAGTCCAGATACAGATATCCACATTTTTTCTTAGCCATTGGACCATCCACTTTAAAGTGCATTTTTTGCAAAGAAATTAAATAGGTCCTATCAAAAGCTTTTTACACTTTACACAAACTATTTGCAAAAAATCACACATACTATTTACAATCATAAGGTGATCTGTGGGAACATCTCCCTTTGTACCAAAATATACAAACACAAATCACATTGCTGGAGTATTGCAGTGCTGCTCAACTGACTGAAGCCTCAGTATTGATTATTGGCTATTATCATCCCTTCAAATAAAGCAAACTGAAGCAGAGAGAGGTATTTTCAAAGAGTCAAGCCAGCAATGACTGAGGCAACACAAGCAATTACACAATGTGTGCTTAAATCACTACCAACAGGTTTATTTCAGTGTAGGTGAAACAACACTGCATTCCTAAATGTTTGATGTGTCCCCTCCATTGGCTTTGGTGACTTTCTCAACTCTGTGCCCTAAAGAAATACTTCATGCTTGAATTACTTTAAATGTTGAGTCATTAAGTTAAATTTTATTTCTAATTTTTGGAATGCACAAAATGAATTTGCTTTTCAAAGCAAATACTAAGCGCTGCAGGCACAAACTATGCAGGCACCTTAACTCAAATTGTAAGGTATAGCTGCAGTGTTTGGCAAATATATGGAACAGAGATTGTCAGTCCATGAGCACTTGGTCTGCCTATTTTGATATGATTTAATACATGACATGTGGAAATCATGGTTGATAGCATTTAGATTTCATCACTAGGATACCAACTGTAACAAAACTCCTGCCTGTAGAAATATTTTAACAGTGCATACTATAGATAATATCTGACAGATATTACCAGCCACAAAGGAAATCTTTCCATTTTATCTAGCTGGCCAAATCTCAATGGCATTTGGGATATAAAAGGCAATTTAGGAGCCACGTATCTTTCCCACCAGCTAAACCACAGCAGAAACTCTGTTATTTTCCTGACAGCAAGAGCACAGTAAGTCTGTGTATGGGACTGGTGTTTTTCTCAGCTGAACCATGAAGATTCGAGCCTAAAGGACTCTGCTCTGGAGACAGCCTTGGTGTAGCTGCATCCAGTGAGAGCCCAGGCTGCTCTCAAGGAAGCCTCTGAAAGAATGGCTTCAGGGCTGATAACAGGCATTAATTCTTTCAAAAACCACTGTGGATATTTGCCCAGTCGGAAACCGATTGAGCCAACAAACTCAAATTGTGTTGAATGGTGATAAGAAAAAGAAAAGTGTTTTCATTGAAAATAGTCTGGGCAAAGTTTTATGAAAACAGCACCTGTGGATTCCTGCCCAACCAAAAGGAAATGCAGTGGCAGGGTTGCAGAGGGGACAGAGAGAGAAAATCAGAGTGTTTTGTTTTGATAATGTTATTCTAATTTCTCTCTAATACAGAACAACTAAAATATCTCCCCAAAACCACAGATTTGGCATTGAGATACAATCTCCACCTCTTACTCTGTATTCACACTTGACTACCAGCCAAATCCACAACGTGACATCTGGGCAGTTGTCACTGAAGACTTTGGCCTGGTTCAGTATTGGTCTTGGGACTGGGCATCAACGATATGGAAACTTTACTCTGAGCTGTCATCAGACTGTTGCTGGGACCAAGCCAAGAAAATGTTTTCCACAATGATACTGGGCTGAACTGAAAAAGTTCAGTTTAAGTGTAGACACCCATTTCATGACCCTGTGAAAAACACTTGGCAGGAAAAAAAAAGTCCTAAAAGCAGAATATCCACATAAATAAAGAAAAAAAATTAAGCAATTTTGACTTCAGCTTTTTAAAGTAGCATGACTCATTTTACAAGTTGTAAAATTATAATCTAGGTGGAAGCTCCTTGTAAAGCCTCAATATTTTAAAGCCATCATCAAGATACCAAATAAGATATAAACACAGCACACGGAATATGGAGGAAACAGCAAGATGAAACCACAGTACTTAAGTAGCTGTCTAACTTAAAACTACAGCTAGTAGCAATGAATCTAGAGAGTGTGATCTGAACTTTCACATAAAATCAGCTTTAATTTCTTCCTGTATTTTTTCTAGAGTTAATGGAAACACTTTTTTAAAAAAACATTTTGCTACTCAGAATTTTAATCTTGTTCCCTACTTGTGAAAATCTAAAAGGCATAAGGAATTAAAACACACAGGCATGTCTTTTAAAAAAGCCTTTACCGCATTTAAAGGAAAAAACGCCCCACAAATTGTACCACTGGTTTACTCTCCTTCTGTTTTTACTACATCTTTTCCCCACTAAATAGAGGGCTAACAGTCTAATCTGTGCTGTGATTGATTTAGGCCATATAAACCAGCTCACTGAGATACCCCAAGCTCATCCCATAGAGGGGAAACATACAAGGCTGAAATTCCTTGACTAAAAAGCAATTGCATAGAAGCCCTGGGTAAATAAATAGTATTAAACAGTGGGATGGGCTGCAGCATCTTTTTGAACATGAAACAAACACTGAGCAAGAACTGAGTGGTTGTGGGATTATTTAAAAAGAGAAGGTAGGGATGTCACTCTCAAAAATTTTCCCTTCATTCACAAACTTTGAAGGCTGTGCCAGGCACTCTCAGAGCAGGCAGGCCAGCTGCCCAAGCTCACTCTGAAAGGTCCATGTGCTGTCCCTGCCCTTTGGGTCAATTTGGCCTCTACATCTTCCAATGCATGTCACGTGCAGAAGCCAACCTCTCTAAGGGTGCCTGCAGGACAAGGTGTGACTAGACTAGTGAACAAGGATAGGAACACATTCAGTGGAATTGCTCCTCTGAGCACATGCAGATTTTATTTCACATGAGCTGCCTCTGTCAGTAATTTCGACTGCACCTTCCATTCAACCACGTGACAACAGGCAAAGCAAAATGGCATCAAAAGCCTCTCAATCCCATGGGTCTCAAGCCATGTGCATCCTTGTGTTCTCCTCAGTCAAAACCAATGTGCCATGTTGTGTCATTATGTGGAAAATCAAAAAATTCCGACTAGCCATCAGCTGACTGGGTTCAGATTAATCCACAGCAACCACCAATTCTGTTTGGTTTGCTTGTTTTTTTTTTTCCATTTGGTAACAAAGCAATCTCCCCAGGTACCATGAGGCTGCCCACAGCACCAACCCCCAGAATATGTGATTTTGCAATTGTAATCTTATCACTGATCTTCACACACACACAAAAATGACAAGATATCTGGAAACTCCCACATAGGACTTGTCCCAGTCAGCTTGGCCTTCAACTGCAGGGGTCATATCAGAAGAGGTCACAAACCACATACTTTCACAACACAATAGGCAATTTCTTGTTGTTTTTTGATTGTTTGGTTTTGGGTTTTGTTTTTTGGGGTTTTTTTTTTGTGGCATAAAGGGAATCTGGAATTAGTGAGAACTGTAAGTGCTGAAGGCATGGCTATTCTTAGGATCTGAGGGCAGATGCATTCAAACCAGGGTAGATCTGCAAGAGCAAAAATGTGTGCCATGTCAACCTAGGCAACAATTTCAGGATGGCTGGGAGCTCCGACTATTTATATCCAGATGGAAAGCAATGCAGAACCAAGCAACCCACACTTTCCAACACAGAGATGCTGAGCTGAGGTATAGTGTAACAATGCCCACCAGAGACTGGGATGTTGGGGTTTGGATCTTCCATTTGATGCTGGGTTAAATCCTTGAAGAAATAAAGCAAGTTATCCCAAGTTATCTCCCCATCACAGGGCTTACAACTTAATGCAACACCTAGGCAATGGTGCAACCTGAAAATTGGGTAACAGTTGGGTAACTCAAGACATCCATCTTCACTAGCACAGCTTTCAACATTCATTGATGTTTTTTTCACCAACCAGAACCACAAGTGGCAAACAGGGTCTCCTGATGTACTTCTAGGACTTCTTGGTGCATCAAGGGGCCACATTCAGACAGGGGTATCTGTGCTGTCACACCTGTACCCAGAGTGTCCTGGATTTAAGACAAGGACAGGTTGACACCTCAACAAGGTGAGCTGAAGTACAGGAGCTTTCAGAGCACCTTGATGCCTGGTTGGGAGATGGCACATTCATTAGTATGGGTACAAGGCAGGAGAGGAGATTCAATTGCACATTCCCAAGCAAACTTGGCCTAAAAAGAATTAAGCAACACTCATGGAAAAACCTACTCGGTCATAAACTGCTTATTAAGACAATTTTAGTTGCCAGAAGTGCCTAACTGTATTGCCTAATCTAATCAGGTGTGACAATGATAAAGCAATATAATAGCTAGACTTGCATCACCGAAATATCCCTCAGGCCCAGTTCTCCTTCTCTGCTCATTGAAAAGTCCAACTAGATGCAGTGGAAATTGGTTCTAACATGAACATGAGGTAGGAAAAAATCCAATGTTTGGACACAACAACTGCAACCTCAGATATATGCACTACTCTGAAAAACAAGTGTTTATTGTAAAATTGCCTTTACTGCATTCTTGCTACACAAGGAAGCATTTGTACATTGACATTTTTCTGATTACCAGTAAAAAGCTTTTTAGAGAGCTTGATTGTGCTGCAGCTCATTTTTTTTTCTCTCCTACCCTCCTAAAGTGATTGAAAACCAACTCTTGGTAGGGGTCTGCTGAATATATTGGACGGTCTCTATTATTATTATAGTGGTATATCCAAACTTCACCCTCCAATAACAACAAAAAACAGACATGAAAATTTCCTGCCAAAATACCAACAGAAATTATTTACAGTAGTTAAGGATATTGCTGTGTTTGTCTATATCAGCAAAAGAACTAGCCCCTAAATATTTATATGATGTTTCTGTCTGACGTAAGATGATGAAAACTACTGCAAATACTCAAAAATCTGGGAATACATTTTGTTTCCCTTAAACAAAACAACTTAAGTTATTTATTTGTAATACCAGTAATCTACTTTACTGTTCTGTTGCTAGGTTTGGTGATTTCCTAGAAAAAGAAGTAAACCAGCTCCACCAATTGCTCATTCACTCTGCAGTATTTTGCAGAAGGTCAAAAGTCACATTCTTTTGACAAAGAATTCACAGTAATTTTACTGGAAAGTTAAAGTGAATGCCGTTATTTAATTCAGATCCTACAAGCTCTAATATGAAGCAGTTTTAATTTTTGTAATAAACAAATTGAAATGAAACTCATGTCATAGAAGCCAAGAGTGGCAAATGAGGCAGAGGTGTCCTTTGGTGGAGTCTCATTGTCACAGGGGAAATCTGCCTCATTCTACAGAGATATAACAGTGTGACTAGACCAATGAATGAAATTTCATTTATATTACATCCAAGTCCAGCAAAATATATGCAAACCCTTTAAAATCTATTTCCCAAAGCTTGTTATGATTAATGTCAGAGTAAAAGAAAAAAGGATAGCATGTATATATATATATACATCTATGCATAATCACAGAGTAGTTTAAATCTTTTTCTTTCAAGCCAGTTATCCTATAATTTAATTATTGCAGCAAGCCACAGAACACCAGTGAACTGGAAGCATTGTTCAAGTTAAGGAAAAGATACATTTGCAATTTCCAAGAGGAAGGGTGGTGACCTATAAAGTTGTAAAGGAAACCACTCACAGAGTTATTTCAATACTCTTGCTAAAAAAAGCCTCCTGGAATTGTGATTCTCTTCCTCATCCTGCTAAAAACAATTGGAAAATTACAGATCATTTAAAATGCATTAATTTAATAAATTGAAGAAGAATTAATGGAAATTAAAAAAACAAAAACAACAAAAAATCCAGTTCTTGGTCTTGGAATTGCACTGCTCATTTCTCCGATTTCTCTGGAAGTTGCATACAGATTTAGCTAGAGGAAAGAGTCATCCAAATTACATATCAGGTGCACTTAAAACGTATTACAGATCCCAAGTGGTCATTCTTTGGCAAAGACTTGATTTTTCCATTTGCCCTAAAGTCACAGAGGACAGGTTTAACTTAAGCCAAAACAGATACTGGCTGCTAGAAGCTTTGGGGTGAACACCACCAGAATGAATTTGACACAAAGTGTTGGGTTTTTTTCCTATATGATCAGATAAAATCTAAAATAAATACCATATAATCATTTTGTAAAACACAGTGATAAAATTTAGTTTATGCTGCTTGCTGTAATTTCTTCTACAATATATTAATCACATGGATTTAGGTGCTAAGTGCAGCATCACACTCTCTCTTAGGCCATGATGCAATTATTTGCACTAAACCCCAGCAAGGCAGGATACACTGTTAGCTGCACTGCTGTGGGCATGGGGGGGAATAAAAAAGGCAAGTGTTTATATTTGTAAAAAAAAAAAACCAACTGTGTCTCAGAGCAGCAAACACTGCAGCAGCCCACACTAACACAGCCACTTTCCCCTGTTTTCATCTGACCCCTCAGTAAATGCACAGCTGCAAACACTTGAGATAGAAACATGCCCCAACCTACCCCTAACAAAGCAGAGGTTTTGAAATGTGATTCCTTGAGCACAAAATCTGGCTTTTCCTGCATCTCAGAAAGACAGTAATTTTTCAGTCATAGTGGCCAGACAGGCAACAGGCAGAAATGAGCCAGGGAACAAGAGAACTCTGCAGATACACAGAACTCAGGCTCACTTGAGATCAGAATAAATCTAATACTACAGTATTAGCTACAAAATCCTGTGCTATTAATCCAGGTAAGAGGAGAGGATTAGTTTCCAACTTCTACTTATTCTTTCTCTGGCAGCTTCTTCCTTCTTTGTAGAAGGTCCAGGAATTTAGACTAATTAACTTATTTTCTTAGGAAGCAGACTGGTCATGCATCTCTTCTCCTTATTTCTCAGGTTTCTATTTCATAACTCAAAAGATGAATCCACAACTCTAAAGCTCAGTGATAAGTGCCAATTATCTTTGTGATTGATAGAAAATGTGATAAATAGCCCTTGGGAGGTGTTTTTTTAATATTAAGGGTGAACATTAACTCCTAAAAGAACTGAAGCAAACATCACATGACCTAGAAGTGGTTCCCCTATCTTTTGCCCATGGTGAACAGGGAAAGAAGTGAAATTTGGAAAAGATTCATTTCATTAATATGTAAGATTCTTTAAGTTATTTTAAAAAGCATCTATCAAAGTTATGAGAGCACAGCTCCGAAGTCATAAGTTAGTATCTAGAAATTCAGTTCACACTGCTTTTAGGAGACCACTGCAGCACCATCAAGGCCTTGTAAACTTATTTAGATGTAAAGACAATTCTTTACACCCTACAACACCTACCTCTCTGAACGCACAACCTGCTTGTTCTTATGTGGTTGCCACAATAACGCTGCTTACTCCCTGGAGAAAGTACTGAACTTCGTCACTCCTCTTTCAAGTTCATAGTTTAAAGGTGAGCTTCTCTCACAGAGAACTGAACCCAAACTCACAGCAGGCACCACTCCAAGGCTTTCTACCTCCTAATGATCTGCCAGGTGTGTTTAATTGTTATCACAGTTTCCCATTGGTGGCAAGGTTGGGAACACAGAGAGGCAGGTGTGTTTAATTATTATCACAGTTTCCCATTGGTGGCAAGGTTGGGAACACAGAGAGCTCACCAACGCCACCATTACTTGGCAACTGTCGCTTGGCATTCGCTTTACACATCAACTTGCCACGAGGGTTTCCTTTCCTCTTGATTTACCACTCGGTTTGACAGGACCCTTTCATTCTAGTATGAGTGCAATGACAAACGCTCTCTGCTCTGCTTTTTCCCCGCTGCTTTGCGGCCACAAACAGCCGCAAACTCGCGTTTTGCAGCAGCTGGGAGGGAGCTCCGACGAGGAGCCGCCTGGTTCCGACCGTGGTCCGGCCGGGAGCGAGAGCTTTGCCGTGTGGCATGCGAAGGACATGCGGAGTCGTTTCAGATGGCAACGGGGGAGGGGGAATGTACTCATGTAAACACCTCCCGAGCCGTTCCGGGCGGCTTGGTTGGTCTTGACCCGGCTGCTCTCTCCGCATGTAGGAGGCGCGACCGGCTGTGCCACCGCGCTGCCGGGCCTGCCCGCCGCGGGGAAACACCCCCGTGCCTTGGGTTACCTTCCGGAGGGTCGCCCGCAACTCTTGGTAGTGCGGCGCTTCCCCGCCGTGCTGCTGCTCCGAGCTGCTTCCTCGTCCCGGGACCGCACCGCCGCTCAGCGCCGAGGCCGAGCGGACCCGGAGCCCGCACAGCGCCGAGGAGACCGAGCGCGCCCAGCCCGCACCGTAGCGCAGCGCCATAGTCGCCGCCTGCCCCGCGTCACCTCCTGCCCCGCCCCCACCCCCCCCCCCGCCCCCCCCCCCCCCCCCCCGGT
>JANHGL010007538.1:0-20579 GCA_024611195.1 Ceyx melanurus | reverse complement strand
TTCCTGGGTGACTTGGTCTAGGTGCCCCTGCTCTGGCAGGGGGGTTGGACTAGATGATCTTCTAGCTCCCTTCCAAAACCTCACCTTCTGTGATTCTTAAATATATTTCTTATAATTCTTGACCTTCTTTTTTCATTTCTAAACCATAAATAGGATGCTGTTCTGGAGGCAGACACTGAATTTTGGATTTCCATCTGTTGCAAATTTAATGCACAATCTCAGTTCCAGAGCATGATGAAAATAATTCAGTACTTGACAGAGCTGCCAGAGAACAAAGAAGGTAACCACAAAACAGAGACAGCAAATGCACATAAACCTTCCTATTACAAGGGACATGGGGTAATGTTTTTAAACTAAAGGAGGATAGATTTAGGTACAGTAAATGACTTAGTGGAAATAAAAAGCTGTTATTCATAGCAGAAAAGATCATAGGGACTACCAGTCATTTCTGGATTTTTTTCATTTTTTTCATTTCATTTTTTTCAAGGTTTCATTTCTTCCTACTAAAATAGAGTACAGCAATAATTAAACAATATATTTACTGCTCTAATCAGAAATCAATCTCTCGACTGCAAATTTTGTTTTGTGAATGTTTCCAGCAGATGATCCTGGGTCAAAGAAGCCAAGAGCATGCAAGGCCAAGCTAAAAAATCAGGATGGGCAGCTCTTTAACGTGGAGTCTCACTCAGACAAACAGCTTCGGCACTTCAAATTCCTGTCAGTCTCCTTCATGTCACAACTTCTATCCTCTCAGAGTTTTGTCAAGAAGGTAATGATGGCAGATGGCTTTAAAACTAAAGTAAAATAAAAGTAATTCTCCCCTACTGTCACTGAGGAGGTTTTACTCTCTTTGCTATGGCTGTTGCATTCCAAGAGGATGAAAGAAACACACCCAGAAAGAGATGTCCTGTAGATCTTGATGACACTTTTATTTGCAGTTTTGAAACCCCTCAGTAATGTTAATTATTTTTTAATAAGGCTTTTCCAGACAAGACTCCATTTGTGTGATTGATGAACAGGTAACAAGTGGAAGTCCTGGTCCCAGTGGATTCCCACTGGCTTTATGGAATCTGGGGTTTCACTCTTAGTCATTTAGAGTGGGATTCTAAACTCCAAAAAGACAAAATACATGTTTCAAATTTTAGGCTGTGGCTCTAGCTGGAAGCAGTTCCCAGTTTTTCAAATAAACATCATCCAGCAGCATGAAATGTATTTGCTGCTGTGGCTGCATTTCTTAAGATCCCCAGATTTCCTTCTGGAATGATGGGTTAAGTGCCAATGTGGGGAACATGTAATTACCAGCTTTGTGGACATTTCACTCAGAAAAGAAAATAAATAAATTTGCATGCATTGGGATTTTAACTTAATAAGGGGATGCAAATTTCATACTTGGTGTTTCCATTCTTCCTCTTCAAACCAGATAGTGGAATGTGAAGAAACAGAAGAGCTGCAGAAGTTGGAACAGAGGTATGCTTTAAATGTCCTATTTCTGGCTCTTACTGCAACCTGTGAATATTTCTGTGTAGTCCCATTAGAGTATTTTTTCCCCTGAGGATACTTTTAATGTTGTCCTCAACCACAAGCAAGTGACTTGGATTTTTTGGTTGGTTGTTTTTTAATATGATGTAACTTCCTTTCTTTCTGAAAGATTACTCTTCCCAGTATCCACTCTTCCCTGTGTTTCCTTTTATTGTTGCTGTTTCATGACATTTTTATGCTTTCCAGTAATAAAGTTGACTTCTGTCATGTCCTTGTTACTTACTAGAAGTTTTTTCCTTTCCATCTAGGCTATTAGAAAAAGTTCTTCACTATATAAACACTGTAGCATCCTCAGTGGAAGCAAATGTGGACAAGCCAACTGCCAAATTCTGGAGAGTTCTGCTTAACAAGTCCTATGATATGCTGGATAAAGTAGGTTTTCCTAGCCCTCGTGTTAGCAGTGGGACAGTTCTGCTTTTGCTTATTAAGATGATTATAACTTTCATAAGATTTCTTGTTGGATTAGTAGTATTGGATGGTCTGTAACCTGGTCTGCAACTCACTAACTTTAATACTGGAGAAAAAAAATTGTTATCCTTTTCTTTTTATTCTTTTTTTAATCAGAAGATTATCTGTAGCATTGGTCTGGCTATTTCATTGCATGCTGTGGAGCATGCATCTTTTCACAGCGTGGCCTTTTATATTGAATTCTTTTTGCCTGTGAAGCATCTTCCAGTTTTCATGATGTACATGCACAAAGCACCACCAGAAATAAATTTGGGCAGGGAGGGAGACCTTACCAGTGTAGACAGAAGGAATTGCTGAGTAATTCTCAGAACTAGTGGCTAATGAGTAGCTGGTTAGCAGCCAGTGGTCATGCATGAAGTACTGTAACTGGAACCTGCTTTGCTGCTTTGCTTGCCTCTGATACAGCATTGCTAGCCTGTGCTCTCTTCTTTGATCCTGAAACCTATGGGAGGAGTTAAAAGAGAGTTTGGAGGCTACTATGTCACACTGCATGGAAGAACATTTTGTTTTG
The DNA here is from genome assembly GCA_024611195.1 of Ceyx melanurus. Taxonomy (NCBI): domain Eukaryota; kingdom Metazoa; phylum Chordata; class Aves; order Coraciiformes; family Alcedinidae; genus Ceyx; species Ceyx melanurus. Next base: position 18,061 of record JANHGL010007538.1, on the reverse strand, counting down.
TTTGTGGTTTCTTTTAGGTCAATGCCTTATTGCCAACAGAAACCTTCATCCCTGTGATTAGGGGACTAATGACAAACCAGCTCCCATCTGTGAGAAGGAAGGCAATGGACCTGCTGAACAATAAGGTGCAGCACAACACGAGGTGGCAGAAGAGACAGGTGAGATCAGAGGGTTAAACTCAGTTCCTTTAGCAGAAGTGCCCAGAGGAGGATGGATGTAGCAGTGCTTTGCTCTGTGTAAAGACATCAGGTATCAGTGCCATGTCTTGCAAGGCAGCTCTTGTGTAGTAAGATGTAGACTTCTGAGTTTCTAACTGTGTGTGTTCTCTTGTCCTGTTAGATCCTGCAGCTCTTAGAGCTGGTTCCTGAGCTCATTGCTGTTGTGCAGTGTAAAAGAAAGGAGGAGGAGGAGGAGCAAGCCATCAACAGACAGACTGCTTTGTTCAGCCTCAAGTTACTCTGCAAAGGTTTTGGCACAGAAAACCCACTGCCATTTGTGCCTGTTCTGAAAACTGCCATCGACCTGATCTCTTCAGAGAAGGAGGAAAAGAATGTGATGGGCAGTGCCTTACTGTGTATAGCTGAGGTCACCTGTACACTGAAAGCCCAGGCAATACCTCAGCTTCCAAGGTACTAATGGCTTCTTTTGAACAGAAACAACTGCAGCAAGAATTAGTTACATTAAAATGCATCTGAAAGAATGCTGATGAAGGCCAAGTGGCAGTCTGCCCATGTGTGTGTGTAGTGTAGATGAGAATAAAGGTGTTCATGGCACTTGCAAGTGCTTCTTGGTTGTAGAACTAAGAAGCTAGTGAGGAAATTGTAAGACTTTTATAATCAGAGTTCCTTATGGAGTCTGCTACTGTGAATAGAGAGGCAATCTATGAGTTCTGAAGAGTCAGACCATATTCTGTATTTATACAATAGAACAGATCACAGTTAAAAACATGAGAACCAGTAGAGTTGGAAACTGCATGTTTTTATTCTCCCTAGCCAAGAAGAATTCAACTTGTTGCCTTTAAGACTGTTTAATCTCTTTCGTTTATTATTGTCGTTCAATCTTTAAAAGATGGGGCTTTGAGCAACCTGATCTCATGAAAGATGTCCCTGCCTATGGCAGAGGGACTAAACTAGATGATCTTTAAAGATCCCTTCTGACCCAAACCATGTTATGATTAGCTTAAAAACAAAGCAAAACACAACAGAAGAGCCCAGAATACTGTGTTTTCTCAAATACACACGTAAAACCTCATGTGAAAATTGTCCTTGAAGGCCTAACAGGTTTATACAATTGGAAATGTGTGTCCAAATGGCCAGTGGTTTCACCTTTGTCTTGATTATTCACAGGTTGATGCCAGCACTACTGAAGACTTTAAAAAACAAGAAGGAGCTGGTCTCCAATGAGATTTACCTGCTGAGTGCCATCACTGCTCTGCTGAAGGTTGCAGAAACATTACCACACTTCCTTAGTCCTTATCTTTTGGATTGCTTGCTGCAGGTGAGCTGTCTGACTCATGTAAAGGGGAGCAGGATCTGCCCAATTCCTAGGTGAAGCCACAGAGATTCCTTCTTTTTTCCTCTGAAATTTAAGTAGGAGTGTGTGCCAACTATGTGGAAGGCCATAATGTACTGCTCTTCTACTCAGCTTCTTATGCAGATAAATAAGATACAGAAGTCTCCTACTCCTCCCCCTCACAGGCTGCAGTTTGCCTTTTGGAAAGGGAGATCAATTCTGCAGGATTTGTAATATCTATTATCAAATGTGTATCTAACAGCTCTAGGTAGGGTAATTCTGACCCCAAGTGCCACAGACTTGCATTTTTTCAGTGTTTTGTCACCTGAAGACAGTGAAACTCTGCACTGACACCTCAACCCCCACTGATGCAACAGCACGAGCCCTGTCTGACTAGCAAGGGACAACTGCTGTGAAATCAGTCCTTGAATTGTTTGGAGCATGCCTAACTGGTGTTGTTTTCCTGCCAGGTGGTTCGTTTGGAGAAGCTGGTGGTGGAGTTTGGTCCCTGCTCGCAGCTCAGCGTGCGCGTGGCCGCGCTCAGAAGCGTGCTGGCCACCAGGCTGCCCCCACGTGTGCTCCTGCCTGCCCTCGCGCGCTCCTACGCACAGCTCGCGCTCCACACCAAGGTCTGCGCTGCCCCTTCTTCCCGCTCTGACAGGGAGAGGAGAGAGAGAGAGAAGGAGAGAGAGAAAGAAGGAAGGAGAGAGAGAGAAGGAAGGAGAGAGAGAGAAGGAGAGGAGAGAGAGAGAAGGAGAGGAGAGAGAGAAGGAGAGGAGAGAGAGAAGGAGAGGAGAGAGAGAAGGAGAGGAGAGGGAAGGAGAGAGAGAGAAGGAAGGAGAGAGAGAAGGAGAGAGAAGGAAGGAGAGAGAGAAGAGAAGGAAGGAGAGAAGGAAGGAGAGAGAGAGAAGAGAAGGAAAGAGAAGGAAGGAGAGAGAAGGAAAGAGAGAAGGAAGGAGAGAGAAGGAAAGAGAGAGAAGGAAAGAGAAAAGGAAGGAGAGAGAGAAGGAAGGAGAGAAGGAAGGAGAGAAGAGAACGAAGGAGAGAGAAGAGAAGGAAAGAGAGAGAGAAGGAAGGAGAGAGAGAGAGAAGGAAGGAGAGAGAGAGAGAAGGAAGGAGAGAGAGAGAAGGAAGGAGAGAGAGAGAAGGAAAGAGAGAGAGAAGGAGAGGGAAAGGAGAAAGGAAGGAAAGGGAAAGGAGAGAAAGGAAGGAAGGGACAGGAAGGAAGGAAAGGGAAAGGAGAGGAAGGAAAGAATGAAAGGGAAAGGAAGGAATGAAAGAGAAAGGAGGGAAAAGAAGGGAAGGGAAGAAGGAAAGGAAACAGCAGTGCACAATGTGTTTTGACTGCCCTGCCTGTATCCCCTCTTGCCCAGCACCATCCTGCTCACTGGGCAGCAGAGGGAGACACAGAGACAGTGCTGAGTGTGCAGGCATTGCCCAGCAATAGCTGCAGCACTGGTATGTTACCAGCACTTCTGCTCACAGATCTAAACACAGCACCATATGAGCTGCTGTGAAGAATAGTCACTCCATCCCAGCCACACGTAGCACAAGACTTGGTATTCTCTTCTTTCTTTTGTGCTGCAGTGGTGATTGGGGAAAGCCATGGGAGAAATGCACCAGTTTCATGTCCTTAGTGTGTTAGATATGAATGCTTGAGAGATCACCCCGTTCATAAAGGCCTTGATTTCTCTACTAGGAACACCAGTAGGGTCATCCTTTTCATCTGGGATTTGTTCTTGTCTCTTAGGTGCAAACTTTTCAGGCTTAAATGGTATCTCCAGTATTGGAAAGTGAAGAACAAACTCTTTTCAGGAATTCTACCAACTTAAGCCCCATAAAAGTACAACAACAGTGGTAGGGGTTGGAAGCAGCCTCTGGGGATCATCTAGTCCAACCCCCTGCCAGAACAGGCTCACCTAGAGCAGTTTGCACAGGAAGGTGTCTAGGCAGGTTTTGTAAGTCTCCAGAGGAGGTGAGTCCCCCATCAGAGGGGCAGCCTGTGCCAGTGCTTTGTTTTATCAACAGCATTTTAATGAGTCAGGGTGTAAAGTGCAAAAATGCAGTTCCCTTGTCATGTTTCTCAGTCACTGTCAGTATCACAGTTGCCTTCCTATTTTTGCTTTGCAGAGCTGCCTGGGTCCCCTGATGAGCATTCTGAAGGAGCACATTGCTTGTATGGAGAAGGAACAACTGCTCTCCCATCAGTCTGAGCTGACAGCATTTTTCATGCAAGCCCTGGACTTCAGAACAGAGCATGCCCAGGTGACCTGCTGAGGGTTATGAACAGCAGCAGCACAACCTCTGTGTGCAACAACTCTTATTAATTGTTTAAAAAATATATATATATTAGTAGTCTCCATTATGCAGGTGCTCTGAGAGTATCAGATATTCTGATCTGGAATTGTTCTTGGGGTAGAAAACATTATGGTTAAATACTTGGTCTGAAACAGAAAAAAAAAAATAAAAATTTTTGAAAGCTCAAGTTCTTCCATTTCCCAGGTGAAATATGTTCCCTATTTTTTCTAGGATGATTTAGAGGAAGTTGGCAAGACAGAGGCTTGCATTATTGACTCTCTAATAAGTATGATTATGAAACTTTCTGAGGCTTCTTTCAGACCCCTCTTCTTCAAGGTAAGAAGTCTGACTAGAACTCATCTGCATCATCATATTTGTCTTTTTCCAGTGCACAGACACAGGAAAGAGCTAATCTGCCTTTCCCTTTCAGCTCTTTGACTGGTCCAAAACTGAGTGTGCTCTAAAAGACAGACTCCTGACATTCCACCGAGTAGCAGACTGCATTGCAGACAAGCTCAAGGGGCTCTTCACCCTCTTTGCTGGTCACTTAGTGAAGCCATTTGCTGAGACACTGAACCAGGTCAACACTTCTAAAACTGGTGAGTTTTCAGTCACTGACTGCAGAGAGGCATGGGGCAGGCTGAGTCTAATTAATTGCCAAGATGTATCATTCATAATTGCTGAAAGTTTAGTTTTTCTTCACAGAATGTGATTCTCATTTCTCTTCTAAAGAAGGCATCTTATTCTGATGGAAACAAAGGACATTTTTCAGCTGTAGGCACTGGGCTGCCAGTCCAAAGTTGAGACCACTTGAAAATGTTCAATGTCAGCCCCAGTGAGCCCAAGAATGAAATACTGCGGAAAGAGGCTGGATTATTTTTGTATGTTTGAGCTTTGTTGGCTTTTTCACTCATTGCCTCCTTTTATATGCTGGGTGTACTCAGACTCCTCTGCTTTCTTGGCAAAAACAGGTATTAGGGTTTATTTTTATGGGAAAGTATTTACCCATCCCAGGTGCAGTGACTTGAAAAAGGTTGTCCATATCCATAGATATGGCCAAGCACTTTTGTGGGAAGTTTTATATTTTATCTTTTTTTTCTCCTTGATACATAGATGAAGCTTTCTTTGACTCTGAGAACAGCACAGAAAAGAGCTGCCTACTGCTGCAGTACACCATGGACTGTCTGTACAAGCTCTTCCTGTTTGACACCCAGAAGTTCCTGAGTAAAGAAAGAGCAGAAACCTTGATGATGCCTCTGGTTGATCAGGTATTAACAAATACACAAGCACAATCCATTCCTGTCTTTTGTTTTTATCTGAAATATTTTTTTGTAAATATAAATATGGGACCTGTCAGGCCTCAGTTCTCTCTCAACAAAAAGAGAGGAATTTTTATTGTCTTTGGGCTACAGCCAGTATTTGCTTTGCATAAGGCTCTGAAATAATAATTTTTTACCCTCTTTCTTAAATGTCTTCATTCTGTAAGGTTCATGCATATTGCTGAGCTCTTGGAGGCCAGTGCACTCTGAGTCAGGCTGTGTGATGTAACTCTTGAGTACCTGAAAGCCAAAGCTGGAAGTTCTTTTGGCCAGGTTTATCTGGGCATGAATGTCTCACAAGCTTTTCTCACTTGTGCAGCTAGAAAACATGCTTGGAGGAGATGAGGAGTTCCAGGAAAGAGTGACAGCACACCTGATTCCCTGCATAGCTCAGTTTTCTGTGGCAATGGCAGATGATTCACTTTGGAAACCACTCAACTACCACATCCTGCTGAAAATGAGGCACACCTCTGCCAAGGTTGGGAGCTATCAGAATTGGAACTGGTTTTCTTTCTTGCATTAGAAAATGGGAACAATGCCCCAAAACCCAGAAATGTGCTAGCCAAGTCATGGCTAAAATATTACCCTAAATTTCAATATTGATGTTGTACTGTGCTGCTCTCAAGTTCTGGAGAGATGTACACTGTATGGCCTTCTGCTCTTACTGGCCCTATAAAAAGCTTTTTTCAGAGGTGGATGTCTTCCAGCCTGTGTGCTTTGGGTTTTTTGAAGAGGTGGTAGCTGTTGGAAGAAGAGCTGACCTATTTGTGTCTGAAGAAAGAGGCACTTTAGAGAGGGAACTAGGAGACTTGTTATTTATGGACCTTCATAGCTGATTCTTATGTAGAGTTGGGAGGGGACTCTCATATTTGACAGGGTTTATGTGTTCAGAGGGAGTACTGGGGTAGTACACAACAAATTCCTTCTGCTACAGTGGGACAGAGGGGCATTGGAGCAAAGATAGAGACTGCTACAACTTCCAGCAACAAACCTGCTTTTGGGCAACCCATTTTTCCTTTGACATTATCTTCAGCCAAATGTTGAGTGTGACTTGGTCTAGGTGCCCCTGCTCTGGCAGGGGGGTTGGACTAGATGATCTTCTAGGTCCCTTGAGACTTAAATTTTCTTAAAACTATTTGCCTTCAGTAGGGTAAACTAGTTTACAGACATCTAGAAAGAAGGGGAGGGGAGTGGGAGAAACCAGGGAACTCTGCTGTAATACTTGTTTCCTTACAAACATTCTTGTCTTGGTTTAGGTCAGATTTGCTGCTCTGCTTGCTTTGGTAGAAGTTGCACAAAAACTGAAGGAGAACTACCTCATCCTGCTACCAGAATCTATTCCATTCTTAGCTGAGCTCATGGAAGGTAATGTTCTGAAGTGGCACCAGGGCAGGCAGCAGCTGCCCTATGACTGAAAATGTATAAGGGGCACTTACTTGAAAGATTCAGACCAGATGATTGCTGTCAATCTTGTGAATGAGTAGCTTAAACTGTGCAGAATGAAAACTGGATTGGATCCAGCACACTCCTAAAGCTCAGTTAAGTTACAGTAGTTACTCCAGTGCACATCTGTCCAGTTGCATGTTTTGAATCGATCTTAAAATACAGATAATTTGCCTAAGTCCTGAGTCAGTACCAGACTGGTTTTGAATAATTATTTCATACCTGTTGTTTGAAGGTAGTTCTAGCCTTGAAAAGTCATGAAGCCTTCCTCAGGTAGCTTTGTAATCACTGTTCTATTTAATTCCTGCTTTCTTCTCCTTTCTCTAGATGAATGTGAAGAAGTTGAACAGCAGTGTCAGAAGACAATTCAACAACTGGAAGTCATTTTGGGAGAACCCCTCCAAAGCTACTTCTGAGTTTATCCCCTTGGTTTTCCAATTTTGTCTGAACCATGTTAGCTTCACCCATGCAAGTGCTGCAGGCAAACTATCATACTGGTTTTTATCAGAGCTGAGATCTTAACTTTTTAATAAAATATTGTTAAGAAGCTGGCTTTTTATTTTAGGGTGATCTGGGGACTTCCTCTGCCTCAACTGCTCTTTCTTAACAGCAGACTGAGCTAGAAGCAAATTCTGCAGCAGGGCACAGAGTGGCACATGAGAGACCCACTGAATTCCACTGTGCCTGGGGTACACAGTTACTGTACCCAGGGAGGGGCTGCCATGCTACACTCTAAGCAGGGTGCCTCCAGAAAGCCTGAGAATCTGCTTTTCTATCATTTTTAGGGAAGTAAAAAAGTAAATGCACTGAAGATACTGAAATGGAAATGACAAGAAACTAGGAGCTAAAGCTGTTTTTTGTTTTGGGTTTTTTTTAAGTCTTTGAAGAGTGATACTGATTAGCTTCTTACTCACCTGAAGATGAAGAATAAATTGCTTGTGATGTTCATGAATTTAACAAAAGCCTCAGCACCTGTTTGGCAGCAGGAGGTACTGGTTCATTACAATGAACATACAGACTCTCTAAGTATGGTGGAAAATACAACTGATTTTAACTAACACTATCAAGAGGCTGAATCTTGCATCCCCTCAGAGTGCTTAAGCATTTGAAATATACATACTTGTATATATTCCAGTATTATTATTTTCATTAAATGGTTCTAGTTTCCTTTTCTAATCACTAAGTCTCTCTCCCTTATTCCTTTTCCCTGTGGGAGAAGGGAGTTAAAAGACAGCATCCTGTTACCAATCTGGGGGCTGCCCTGACCCTAAACTGTGACAGCTACTTAACTGCACTTGGAAAAAAAAACAGGAGTTGACAAATGTTTTTATTTATGCTTTTTATACATTAAATCTGTTAATTTACTTTAAACAGGGTACATCTTACTCTTGAAATTGCTTCATTCTTTTAGCAGCTGTTAAGATCAATAGGAACATCCCTCTGTCATGGATTAACAGTCAGTAGCAACTTAATTTTTTAAAGGGTATAAAAATTAAGGCTGGCATTTTTGCAGAAAACTGATTGAATAGGAACAGCTTGTTTCAGATAGGCAGTATTTTTATACAAGACTGAAAAAGGATTCATTCTTTATTCCACTGGTGAGTATCCCAAGACTCATCTCAACTCTAACACCAGGGTTCACATGCTTTTAAACAATCTCAACTCAGTCAGGAGCCATTTCAGACCAAACAAGCTTTCAAAAGTTCATGCAATTGGAACCACTTAGGTCATGTTCATTTGTTTCACTTTCAATTTTAAAAGCTAGAACTGCTGCTGCATGTTTGATTGAAGCCACTTTTAAGCAGGAAGTGATATAACCATGAGCCTCAGAGAAGGTACTACTGTAGCAACAGGCCAAGATCAAAACCTTCCTTGCCTTTTGCTAGAATTGATGGGTCAACTGTTCCATCCAGCAATAAGGTTATAGAGTTGCTAATATAGAAGCAGAAGAATATATTAAATAATTTAATTTCAAATCAGTTACCAATGTCCCTTTTTGGGTGGATAATCATAGCTTCAGATCCTATTCTGGCCTCTTTTTCTACTTCACAATATACTACCAAGGAATGACAAATAGTGGTTTAACTTCAACATACTGAGTGCCAGTATTGGACACAGTATGATGATCATTTTCATATTTCTAGGTTCAGTACTACAGGAGCTTTGTCTGAGCAAACATTTACTTAGCTTGCCAGGCCACTGTAAACTAGATGAGGGTTTAATCTCAGCAGTTCTGGTACTCACCTAACTCAGGGAGGCAACCAGAGAAGCCTGGATAGATAAAGGCATGCTCAGGGCCAGCAAGCACCTGCTTGTACTTGCCAAGGTTGAATACTTCTATACTGAGTGGAAAGAACTACCAGCTCCTCACATCTAACAACTGAACATCACCTGTGATTTCCACTATATTGATCTTTTCAAGTTGCTTAAAACGATGCTTGTACTCCAGAATGTGAACACCATTCACTGCAACTTTGAACTGGTGAGCATCACAGAAAATGATCAGCTGAAAAGCAAGAATAAAAACAGTTTTCAGCTCAGACAAGACATAAACAACATCATGATCCAGCCTAGACCTGGGCAAGCCCTGCTTCTGTTTCAGTAAACATTTCAAGCAGCAGAAAGATTTTAATACATGGAGCTTTGATAAAATTGATAGAATAACTGAAGCTGGAAAGGACACATCATTGGAACATTGATTCCAACATAATTCAGTTAAAATTTGTTTTGAGCACAAGTCGAATTCTTGCAACTATTCAAAAGGAAAAGTGTCATGAATCCATTATTTAATCCTAAATATTCTCAACTTTTTGAAAAGCAGGAATGGCAGTTTCATTGCAACCTGTATTAGTGATGTGACATTTAAGCACCACTGCTAATTCTGTTGGCAGAATGACCCTTTTGCTGCTGTTTCAGTTCACCTTACCTCAAAGTACATCCCTGGACTGAAAGGGAAACTGGCAATTTCCTTTTCTTCTTCTCCCCAGCTGTCATGAAGGTAGGAGTTTCTTACAAAAACTTGATTTTTCACTCGGGGATTCAGGTGTAATGCAATGTCCTGTGAGTCACTTGATTTCAGATTTATGGCAAAGCTGGAAGATATTTTTTTAAAGTTTATTATATCAAAGGTTTATCAAGATGATGCAGTAGTCCATGTTATTTACTTCACCAATACTCAGAACTGTTCTGGAGCCAGGGCTGTGGGGCACCTGAAGAACCAAGCAGGTAGTTAATAAGCATTTTTCTCCTTCACACAGGAACCTTTGCTGGAGGCAGTAAATGCAGTAGCTGACCCAGCCAGAACTGCTGGCTTAAATGATAAATGAAGACATATTATATATATGAATATAGTTATATTCTTCCTGCCAACACACTGCTCAAACTCTAAGGAAAAGTTTGAGGATTCTCTCTGTACATTTAAAAATCAGTGCTAAAAATGGCATAGTGTTAGCCTGTAGGAAGCACAGATGCGCCCAGGATGAATGAATACAACCTTGGACATGTCCACAACACTGGGTTCCTAAAGGGGAGCTGGAGAGAAGAGTGATCAGAGGGAAATCATCCAAATTCAAATGAATGATTCAACCTGTGGCAAAACCTCACTGCATTTGAAGAAGACATTTTCCTCCCCCACATTAGCTGCAGCTGTCATGTTACTTCCCTCCTTTGAGAAGCCTGGAATTGCTCACTTCAGATATGAGACATCACCAGCCTCACTTCCAAGCTGTGAAGCTTTTTCATTGAGAAGAACAAGCATCTACAACTGTGTGAACTGAGTGAAAGACTTAACTTGCAAACTGAAAATCCATACGTTTCAAAGCACAAAAAGCATCACAGATTTTCTGCTTTAACACCCAAAAGCCTCTCCATGCTTCTAAGCAGTACATTCAGCACTTGAAATGTGCTAACAAGCTTTTCAAGCCAAAAGAACCAATGCTATGAACTAAGCATTACTTAACCTGGCCACTTTTAAGTCCATCTTAACTGATGAGATTTCCAGACCTTGAGTTCCAGCACTGATATAAACTCTGAGTTGCACAGTGGAAGCCCTGAACAGACACACCCTTGTGAATGATGCAGATTTAGTAGGAGAGTCTAAGGTTTTACCTTCACTTTTCACAGTGGAGCTGCTCTTGTAAGTTTTCTCTACAGCAGGTTGCTGAAAATTACACTGTAGTTTCAAATTACTACAGATGCAAAGTTGCAAGTAGGGATATGCTGTGGCAATGGAAAAGCCCATTCATTCTCAACAGCATCTGTTAAATATCAGGAAAAAAGAAGAAAAAAAATCACTAACACTTACCTCTTGGGGGTTTTATTCACTTCTCCTTTAATGGCTACTGTGCATCCTGGGCGAAGTGCAGTATCAAGTTTTCCAACATAAGGAACACCCTGGAAATATACCACTAGTAAAAATTTTGACTGTGACATACTTTATTTTTTCAATATACAAGCTGAGCTTTACTATGCCAGGAAGAAATCTGGCCTTTGATTACAAACCTGCACTTAGAGCTAAAGTAATTCCTACCAATGTGTCCTGGGTTACTAACACTATAATGGAAAAGTTCACACTGAGATAAACATCACTGTGTTGGGGCTTTTCTTTACCACCTTGGGTGCTAAATAAATATTATTTACACAACTTCTGCCACTATTAACAGTGGTGACAGAAGGTAGAAGGAAAAAAAAATTCAAGTGTACAGAAAATCCCTACACTAATGTAAATATGTATCATGTTTTTCTTTCAATTACTTTCCCTCTTCACATTTGCCACAAATCTGTAGAGGACACTTACAAATTGAGAACCATCTGGTACTTCCCCCTAGGAGAGAAAACAAACAGCATTAACCAGCTTATCAGACAACTGGGAGATGCACTCAGCCTCTCACAAACATACGTACATTTTCTGTGTTAATCTTTGTTACTCCTAGAGGTGATGGCTGAGAGCCTTGTAAAGACTGCAGAAAGAGAGATAGATTTCATTGCTAACATACAACTTTTCATAAAAAACTGGTTTAGAACTGTATCAAGATATGTGCTGATTTTTTAGAGTGAACTATTAACATGGAAATGAAGGGCTACAGTAAAGAAAAAGACAGACAAACCCCTACATGCCAAGGAAACAGCCTGAAAAACCACTGTTGAAGCCAAATCAGGATTTCTAAAGACCACCTCATGACATTTTCAATCTTTATTTAACGGTCAGAGCACTTATTAACCCCTTAGCATCTGAGGGTACCCACTGAGCTTTCCACACTGGGGAAAGAATGGCAGGAGTGCAGGTCCTTACAGGGAGCCTTGGCATTCTCAACAGCCCCCTGCATCCAAAGGGAAGGGCAGGTGAGCAGCAAGGCCATGCAGAGGCACAGTTCCAGCCTAATGCTGGCCAAGTGTGTCTTCAGCTTATTTCTATGCAAGCCTTCACACTCCTAGAAGTAAAGACAAAAAGGAAACAACTGCCCTGCTCTGTTCCTTTGTTTCCCAAGGGATACAGCATCAGCAGCTGTAAGAAAAGACATGGAATATTACACAGGAGTAGGCAGGCTACCTTACTGAGTGGCAGGAAGAAAGGGAAAATTAATTCACTTTCTGTATCTGCCTGGAATTTCCACTTTCTGCTTCTACTCCAAGTGTCTCACCCTTCCAGAGCAGAAGGATCCCTCCTTCTCCACAGGGGAAAATGTTCAACTCCTCCCTTTCTCCAGCAGAGCTGGCAACTGAGAGGAAGCACAAAACTGCCTTCACTTCAAATTCCCTGCAGGTTGGTCTAAGTGCAAGTCAAGCTATAAACTCTTTGAGAAAAGACACCTCTTCTCACACCCCAGAAATAAGAGTGCACTCATCACTTCATTCAACAATCATTTTAGGAAGAGAAACAGGGTTATGTGCACAAGAAATGCCAGACATGGCTGAACTTGTCACTTAGAAGCACTGAATAATGAGAGTTCATCTTGGAGCTGTTGCAATATTGAAGTGTCTAATGCATTCCCAGCTCCTGTGTCCAATCAGTTATTACACCATCTATCCTGGTAACTTTGTTAGCTGTGGACTTTGTCACCCTTTTGCCCCTAACCTCAAGACTGAAACAGGAAGCCAAGAAAGCCTCACATGTTGAAATGTGGGGTAAAAATAAACCTTGTTATTCACATCAGACTGTGCAGCTGTTTTTCTTTCCTTTTCACCTAAATCCTACTCTATAGTTTAGCAAGACAGAGGAAAGGAAATGAACAGGTCAGCTGACTCTGTAACTTACATTAGACACAAACTCTATAGTTTGAATCTGCACTTTGCCATATATTCCAAGGGTATCTATCCTCTCAAGGCTAATTCTGTGGTTGTAAAGCAGCAAGTGCTTCTTGTTTACAGTCACCTACAGAGAAGGAAACACAACAGGAGAATTGCATTAAACATACATGGCTGGTGTCATGTATTAAATTGTTTGCATCTATCTCTGGTTTATGCTGCTTTGATACAGAAGCAAAGTGTCCTAGAGAGTTTCAGACCAACTAGTTTCAAATCATCCATGATTCAGCCTCTTTCCATGGCTGTGGGAGATTTATTTGCCTACACTAAAATCTGAATTTCACCCTTTTTGTTTCTATTGCCTGCTCATTTGCCAGTATGGTATTACCAATCTACTAGAACCTATGACTGCAGTCTAACAGAGGGAGGCAAATACACCTCAGGTGTTTCCTCCAAGAGGACTGTCCTGCTCTACTCATGACACAGGATCATCCTGAGGTCAGCCCTTTGCACATAAGAAGGGAAGGATGGAGTATTCATCAGCCATGGCAGAAGTTACCTGCCTACCCATCCAAGCAATATAAAATTAAAAGTCTGGTGTACTTAGCACCTCTAAAGAAAGGCTTCTAAATCTTTCTGTGCACTGGACCTGGGTAACAGAGAAGTCAAAGTTTACACCTATTTATTACAGATACACAAAATCAGTCTCTTACTGCCCTGAAAACTGGTTACAGATAAAGAATGGACCAAGACTCACCTGGAATTTATCCTTTAGAACCATGATGACCATCTCAAATGGCTTCCCTTTTTGAAAGGGCATCTCATAAGTGATCTCCTCCCAGCCCCACTTTTCCCCTTCCAGGGTGTTGCACACAATGCAGCAGCCAAACATCTTGAAGCGAGGGTTGAAATGAAATGCCACGTCAGCTCGAGGCTTTATGCTGCTGCCACACTGCAAATCCACCTGGAACCTAAGAACAAAAATAAGACAAAGCACATTCAGCTCAGTCTGTCAAGAAATCACTTAAAAGTTGCTGGTGTTTTGCTGTGGAGCCTCAGAACAAGCAGACACTGTGAGTGTTTCTGGATAAGGAAAAAACCCAAATATATCCTTCCAGCTTCTACACATTTGCTAAAGGTTTCCCCTTCATTTATTGCAGTAAATTAACATATTTAAGTGTAATATTTATTTATATTTATGTATATAATTATATATTTATATACATATTTATGTAATGGTCATCATTCAGATCATGTAAGGTCCTTACTTACTGTGTTTACCACTTTCCCTCCAATTACCTTCAGGAGAATAACCAAATAAATCTTGGGCAAAGGCAGGGAACAGTTTAACTCCTTCCCACAACAATTCAGGTACCAACTCTGTTAGTCTCAGACAAACTCTTTAGACAAGCAGACCTATGCTATGGACAGGGAAAAGAAATTGCCAAATCAGGCAAAACAAAAGGAGAAAAGAGAGGATCAGCAGAAAGCAAACTATCAGTTCATCCTCCACTTCTCAGCACAAAGCTTTCATCAAATGCTTAAGCACTCTGATGCTACCACAAGGATTTAGATCAAATCATTATAAGTAGGACCCCTGGACAAATTTTCTCCATTCCATTCCTGTTCACATGGTGACACTGCAAAAAGCAGCATCACAGCCACTACCTGTCTGCATCATCAGGAACAGTCCCATGGATCACTATCAGCTCTCCAGGAACAAGACCACCAAGTATTGTCCCAACATATGGAATGATCTAGAAGGGAGGGAAGAAAAAAAAAATTAATTCAAATAATATTTTGTGATGGGAGGCAAGAAAAACCAAAACAGTTTTAAAATAATATTCTAATAATTATTTGGTGCTCCAGCACATTAAGAAGAAACCCAACTAGCATTTAATTTAAAAGAAACAACAGAAAAACACTGTCTGCATCTCATCACATGTGCTTTAGATGGAAAAAGGAAGGAAGAGGGAGCAAAAGTGGCATTTGCTTCAGTTAACAGATAAAAACTTTCTGCCAAGATTGTTTTTTTGGTTTGTTTTCTTTTTTTTCCCCAAAAAAATTCTGAGTTGTGGAAGAGTGTATAAGACTTTAGGACATCTTTGAAATTAAACATCAACTGCAAACAAGAATTACAGTAAAATAACAAAAAAAAAACCAGATTGGAAAGAATATTCTTGAATGGAATACTAGACCATAAAAGGGCAAGTGGAAACTTTTCTTTTTTATATTCATATATATATATCATCATGTGAAACAGGAAGCTCTGAAGCTATGGGAAGGGAATGTTTTTGCTGACACATTCTTGAGAATTGGTGAAGAGGGAAGGGGGAACAACAGCAGAAGTTGTGTAAATCCAGTGTGTTGGTTTCTGCCAGCAGACACACAACCCTCTCTGCCCTCTCTCCCCTTCTCAGCTCACCCAGCCCTCACACAAAACCCAGTCTGCAGTCACCCTCTACATCAGGCAAAACAGACTTGCAGAACTTACTTCTCAAGCACAAGCTCACAAACCTTCAGGTTGTTTTCACCCTTGTGTATTTTAATATGCAAAATTGGAAATTGAGTGTTAAAAATGAAATAAAAAGGCAGAAAACCCCTTTGCTTACTGGTAGTAGCTTGGTTCCTTAATATACAAGCTGGACACAAGAGCCTTTTTTGACTCAAAGGATAATAACAATATATTTTGATACTCCTGAGGGACAGCAGCTCTGAGTAATAAATTACTGGTTCAGTCCCCAAAGGAAATGTAAAGACACAGGCCACAGATGCTGGGACTTAATAAAGCATTTCCTGGGTGCAATATTAGAGACTTAATGAGGCTGTGTCATCACAGAATGTCTCTCTCATTTCCACACCTCTCAAGACATTCTTCTACTCCTTTTTCCTCATTCATGAAGAGCAATGCTTGCACCACCACATGATTTCCCAGCATCCCAGCTCTCTTCAGAACCTCCCAAAATCACCTCTGAGGCCAAGTGTGTCAATGTCAAGTGAGCTGCAGAGGTCTCAAAGGTTGAGTTCTTTCTAATGTCAGGTTTTTTTCAAGGCCATACAGAGCAGGTTGCCCATGGCCTTTCCTGGAGGCTGTCCTGAGGTCACCTGCACAATGTTATGTGCATTAAAAAATAAATAAATAAAAAATCCTGAAGGCTGCCAGGAACCACCCATGTTTACAGAGAATTAGGAGTAAAAACACTGCTTATCATATTTTCATCTTTGATCCAGCATGTTCTGCAAAAATGCCTGACATCCACATAAGCTATGCATGGAAAAGGATTGCTCTCCAAGGCTGACAGAACTTCCTTGATGTTTTGGAAGTCCTGTGCATTCAGTGCCCATTTGCTTACAGCACCATTTCTAAACACCTTCTGCTCTTTCTCCTTCAAACACCTGAGTGATGAAAAGAGTTCTCACTAACACCCCTCACTGTGCAAAACAGTGGGAGAACTAACTACTGAAATACACCAGCAAAGTCCCATTTCCCAAGGGAAAAGCTGTTAAGATGACAGAGGAGTTACTGGGTGACTGATGGTCTTCTTTGGTCCATCCAGGGACATCATCTTCCCTCCTCCAGTTTGAGTCTGTCAGTTCTGTGACCACCAGTGAAGTATTTTTAAGAGTCACTGTCCAGGCAGCATCAAAGGAGGGATCCCTTAAAAAAAAAAACAAACAAACTTTTAATTTGAAAGAAAGTGACATTACAGGAAGTGAAACTTTTAAGATCTAACTTTAAACAGCACAAGAAATGCTACAAACCATTTTCCTTTCCAAGAAATTAGCTGAAGTTTTGAAATACAAACACTAAAGGCTTGTTTAATGTGACCTGTTTCACAAAGACCTGGGGTTGATCTTCTCCAGTGAGCAGTGATTCAACAGCAGAGTGACCCTTGCAACACCTGGCTTATTTTGTGAGAGTTTTATGCCGGAAGGTTATTAATTCTCCTATTTTAAAAGTACCCTCAGGGCACATTACACCACATCTTAGATCCACAACGCTGGAAGTTCAGTTTTCCTGACTCTGCTTTTAGAACTAAGATAAGCCTGCTTGCCTGTTATCTCCCATTGCAGAACGCCTGCAAACCCCTTCAGCCAAAAAGCAGGGAAAGACCAGCAAGCAGTTCTTAGGCTGCCCTGCTGTGACATGTAGAAAAGGCCTAAGGGTAACTCAGTTATTTTATTTATTTTAGGGGTTTTTTAATTTGTGTGGTTTTTTTAGTTTTTTTAGATTAAATGTCTTTCCAGAGAGGGTGGTTGGGCACTGGAATGGGCTGCCCAGGGAGGTGCTGGAGTCCCCATCCCTGGAAGTGTTTAAAACCCGTGTGGATGTGGTGCTGGGGGACATGGGTTAGGCACCCTGGCAGTGCAGGGTTAATGGTTGGAC
Source organism: Ceyx melanurus (assembly GCA_024611195.1). Classification (NCBI taxonomy): domain Eukaryota; kingdom Metazoa; phylum Chordata; class Aves; order Coraciiformes; family Alcedinidae; genus Ceyx; species Ceyx melanurus. Next base: position 859 of record JANHGL010007538.1, on the reverse strand, counting down.
TTGATGATCTTAAAGGTCTCTTCCAACCAAACGATTCTATGATTCAGTTTCTCATCGAAACCAGACTCCCCACCGAGGCAAACAACACTTCTACAAAGAGAATAAGCGAGATATTTACAAGCAAGCAAAGCACATCGCGTCACCCAGCCGTGAACCCAACGCTACACCGCACCAGAAGGACATAAGACCGAGAAAGTTTGGACCACCTCGCCGCTAACGAGCTGCGGGGGGATCCCCGGGCCCAGCCCCGGGCATCCCCCCCCGCACGCCGGGTGTACTGCGCTACTTGTACCCCCGCAAACGGGGGTCGCTGCCTCTTTCTCCACGCTACGTACCTCGGTGGCTAGCAGCGCCTGAAGACCCGCGGGCTGCGTCTGGCTAGAGCTGCCATGGCTCTGCACCATCGCTCTCCACCACCGCCCTCCAGCGCCGGCAGCTCGCCCCGCCCCGCCCCGCAGCTTCCGGCCGCCCGCCGAGGCCCGCAGCCCTTTGCGGATGTCGGGCGGGGACACGGGTGTGTTGCGGGGCTGCCTGCGATAGGAGGTCCCTGGCACCAGCCGCGGGCAGATTTCGGTTTCGTCCCGGCGCGGGGGTCGCCTGGGTCAACCAGCCCGCTCCTCGGCCAACCAACCACCCTGCTCCTCGGCGAAAAAGGGTCCGGTTTTGGGCACCCCAGTTCAGAAAAGACAGAAATTTACTGGAGAGAGTCCAGCGCAGGGCACCAAGATGCTGGAGGGAGTGGAGATCTCCCTGCTGAGGAGAGGCTGAGAGAGCTGGGGCTGTAGCCTGGAGAAGAGGAGACTGAGGGGGGAGCTCAGCAGTGTCTGTCAATATGTTAAGGGTGAGTGTAGGGAGGATG
>JANHGL010007536.1:36559-101577 GCA_024611195.1 Ceyx melanurus | reverse complement strand
AAGAGGAGACTGAGGGGGGACCTCATCAATGTCTCTAAATATGTTAAGGGTGAGTGTAGAGAGGATGGAGCCAGACTCTTCTCAATGTCATCCAATGAGAGGACAAGAGGCAATGGGAGCAAGTTGGAGCACAAGAGGTTTAGGGTCAACACAAGAAAAAACTTTTTCACAGTATGGGTGACAGAATTCTGGAATGGGCTCCCCAGGGAGATTGTGGAGTCTCCTTCTCTGGAGACACTCAAGACCTGCCTAGATCTGTTCCTGTGTGACTTGGTCTAGGTGATCCAGCTCTGTCAGGGGGGTTGGACTAGGTCCCTTCCAACCCCTAACATTCTATGATTCTGTAATTCCCAAAACAAGCAGCATTTGAATGAACAATCTACAGATGCAAACGTCAGCAGATGCATTGGCAATACTGTGTGCTAGAGTCTTCATGAACTTTGAGCACCTGCTCTTTGGTGCTTAATTATAGTCCCTATGGCAGTTCATTATTTACAATACCCTGGGATCTAGGGATCCTAGTGAGATTCATAGCTGCTTTGTGCCAGATGCACAAACACAGATGCTACAAGCTGAGACCCAACAAACTCCTACCCATGTGCCAAACTTTCTGTACAGCAGTAACTTCACTTGGTTCAGTCTGATCTGTGCAGATAGGCAGTTCTATTGTGTTCTAGTTCATTATCTATTTAACTCCTATTGAACAACTGCTTAAATGCATAAAGTAAACCATACACATAAATGTTTGCAGAATGTGGGGCTTAATAAAGACCAGCAGCTTTGTAGGCAGAGAATAGCTTGAGAGGAGGGAAGATACAACCAACCATAAAGGGAACTTGTGATTACATAGAGTAGCTACATACATAATTTGTGGGCTTTGTGGTTTGGGAATTCTGTTTGTTTGCTTAAAGTAAATGAGCAAGAGAATTTAAAGAATCTCTACCACCTATTGATGAAGAGAACTGAAATGTTGTAGGCCTCACCCAGTGCATTTATAAGTCCTTCCTTGTTCAGAAAAACACTTGGCCACATTTTGCACTGTAAGAGAATATCAAATAGCATGTTTTCTGCAAGAACCAAGGGCTGCTTGTCCACAAAGTGCAAACCCAAATAAACTTGCTGTCCCTCAAAATACTCCAGCACAAGAAACATAAGGAGGGACTACTCCTGTGAGCTTGGGAAATGTTTTTTATTTCAACATTTGTGAACTCTTTTCTGCATTACTTGACCAGCTCTAACCAAAAGCCACCTTTGGAAACGATCTGTATTCACAGTCTAATTTAGATGTACCCAATTTAGATGCAAGTTCTCACCATGCATCACTCTCGGAACAAGTTTCTTTGTAAGCTGCTGACAGAAAATGTTTATAGTCCTATTATACTCGAGTAAAAAATGCAAACTGAGTAATGGATGTAATATCTTTTCCTACAGTTTACTGGAGTTTATTTCTCTGTTTTGCAAAGTTTTTGTCTAGTTTGAAAAAAAAATCACTTTGTCTTGACTCATACTTTTTATTCTCCATGAACAATTTAACAGGCTGAAGTCTGGAGAGTTTGCAGAGCGTGTTTGTTTTGGAGTGACAATATTTCAAGGGAACCAGGATTCCTAAAACAAATTGTGTTAATCAGAATTGTGTTATAACTCCTCTTTTTTAGGAACATTGAGATAACAGGTCATCTTTAAGTTACTGACACAGTTTAAATTTTGACTACTGAATAGTTGCTACAATCTACACATTGAGTATCAGCTATTTGTATCACTTGGCAAACAGACTAAAGAAGGTGAAACTCGGAATGATTTTTTTTTTTTTTATCATCTCTCTGCAGGTCGAAAAGTCTTATTTAACAAAGAGTTTATATACTTGCTCAAGTTAAGCACACACTGAAGATAAGCCTAAATGTGAAAGCTTTACTAAATTCATACTCAGGTACATTTTTACAGTTTTTGCTTAATCTGGGCCACAGCTAACAGCTAAGTAGTGATACTGAGTGTAACAACTAGGACTCCAGGGAGGGTGTGGATGCTATTTTTGACCTACTTAAATTGATTGCTATTTAAATTTTGTGTCAGTTACAACATGTTACAAAGATACTGAGAGACTCTACAAACAGAGCCAAGTTACCTTCTTGGTCTAATGACACTTCACGTTCTTATAGGTATCCAAAGTCCTTTAGCTTTTAACTTTCCCTGGTGGCTTTCTTTATACCCCAGTGTGTCTCATTGAGTATTGATACATGAAAAAAACAAGCTTTCTCTTTATTTAACATGGGTCTTGTTTGCTCTTCCTGGCATTGACTGTTATTACGTCTCAAGGGAGGGTTAGCTTTTAATCTCTGTGTTATTGTAATGTGTCTCCATCTAGATAGAGGCATGCCCCAGCAAGACAAGGTACTGTGAAAGTTCAGGTTGTTACTGTTAGCTTCCAGCAAAGGATATTATTTTTCAGCCACCCATGTTGAATTGTCAGTGGCCAACACGGAAACCTTTTGCTGAACAAGAGCTACTGGATTATTGATATTTGCAACACCTAAGATATAGCCCAGCAAATCAAAGGCCAAATCTTGAATTCCCTACTGAAGCCTTGATCTTGTTAAGCATGACTTGCCTAAGAAATCTTCCTTCAAAATATTAATCCTATTTATTTGAACACGAACCCAATCCTTTTCCTTCTGAAATTCCCACTGAATGGAGTGAGCAGAAGCCAAAACTTGTGGATTACAACAGTGAAAGAATATGCTATGAGTGAGAGTCTGTAATGCTTTGGGAGGAACACAACACAGTACATGATTATAAGTCACAGGACATGCTCTTAGACCAAACACAGGGTCCTTGCAAACTTTCCTCTGAACTGATTGTCAGGGAGGCTCTCCAGGCTAAGTTAATTATGTACTGTAACGCACCTTTGCCATAACTTCAGTTGATGGGTCTTGTGGTGTACCTGCCTCTGGACAAATGGCACTTACTGAAGGTTTTTATGACCTTCACATACAGACCTTGACCTTTCCAACAAAAGCAAATGAAACTCCCAGCTCACAAGGAAAGATACTTGGACTATGACAACCTGCTGACACACATGATAAAAGTGGGTTTTTTTCAACTCAAAATAGCCAGAATACCCCTATGAAATATTCTTTCTCACACAACATGCTGATTTATCATTATTTGTGTGGACATTTTTCAGACTGACCTCAGCTAGATATTTTGTTCAGGAGTCCCCATTTAATGGAACATTTAAACAATAACACTTTGAAGCATGCTCAGTCTCTCTTTTGAAGTCCATTCAGGCTTTGCCCTAGGGTCAGCAGGTGCATTCCAGCAATGATGCACAGACCATCTGCTGTACAGGTTTAAATCCCACTGGTCCTATACCTAGAGGTACTAACATGTTGCATAATTTGCACTGAAAAACAGCCTGCCGGTTCAGATGGGGTTTGGATTTATTCCTATAGTTCTCTTATCTTCCTTCTGGAGGGCCTGTGCACAGTAACTTTTGTGGATGCTGGGGACTACAAATCGATGAGATAAATAATAAGAAATTACATTAAGTTCTTGCATTCAAAAACTTTATTTTCCTTTTCCCATCTATGCCCTTGCTTTGTGATTCTCCAAGCTCACTGTCTGGCATCACATTTACATGCCTTCTTATTGCAGACTTCACTTAGGTGGGCTCTGGCTAAGTTACACTGAATAGTGGTCCAGGACTTAGTGTCAATTGCTGAACATGAGAAAAACAGGATTGTGCACTATGGTGGGTGAGTTTTCTAAGACAATGTCAGTGATTCGGATGACCATTGATCATTTACTTGGGTAGGAATCTGTCATCAAAACCATGACAAAAATCTCTGCCAAAATATGTTTTTGTCTATATATTTTATCCATTGTGCTTTAATGTTAACTAGCCATTATTAAACTTAACAATGCATTGGTTAAGTTTAATATATTTCAGACCCAGGCACTGTTGGTCTTATTGATGCTATGTAAACATAGAAGAAGGAGTGGTCCCTGCCCTTGGGAGTTTAAAATCTAAACGTGGACAATACACTTCAAACGTATGGTATATCCTGCAGGCTGAATTACCAAACTTCAATCGGCATTAGCCTTAACAATTAATTTACGTTGCACATATGTTCTGCATTTGGGGACACAAGCTCTGTTGGGCCCCTTGAAGGAAATGTGAATTTACATGCTGACCTTTTAATGATGGCAGAAGGACATGGCAACAAGCATGAGGAGGCCAGTTGAGATATGTGGGATGGAGCATGGCACAAGGGTAAGCATGGAAGAGGGATATAAATAAGGTACAAAAGAGGGAGAATTGGAAGTCTGGAAGCTTAAGTGAAGAACAGCCACAGCAGAGTGAGTTTTTCAAAGCAGCTCTAGCAATTGTTGAGCACCAAAAATACGTGGGCATGTTTCCACTTTTGAGTATCTGTCACTTATGGAGATGCCTCCTTGGAAACTGAGCTCTCCGGAAAATCTGTCCTCAACGGTGGGTACTGAGCACTAAACAATCTGGCCTGTTCGTTTTCTCAGTATGTGGTTCATCTGTTCTAAGGAACAAGTACTTCTGGAAATGTTAAAAAAAAAAAAAAAAAAAGGCAGAAAGAAGAGCTGAATACAGAAAAGCCTGCAAGCTGCCTCATGAGATAATCATCAAGAAAAGCAGAAGAAGCAAAATTTCATAAACCAGATGAAGTCAAAAGTCTAGCTACCAGGACCTCTTAAAACATTGCAGTAGTCCATGAAAGATGGTGGTCATGGGTTAAAACACTGAGTAGGAGTCAGAAAATATGAATTGGCTGATTTGCTCCATCTCCCTGCTCAAAATGTTCTTATCTGACTAAAGACTAAGTGTAACAGGCATATCTGCCCCATTACCCTACAGGATAAAACTGTTAATAGTAGTTAGGATCAAAATACAGCCTCAGATGGAAGAAGCAGCCCAAAAGGTTGAAAAGTTTCTTTGAGGCTTTCTGTTTCCACAGAACAAGGGTGGAAAACAGCATAACAGAGCATGAAGGGACACAAAGTTGAAGAAGATAATGTATGACACACTCCCATGTATGCAGAAATACAGCCTCCAGCTGTGGATGGACATAAATCTCCCCTTTGTTAGCCATGCTTCATGATGGGGTATGATGTAGTACTAGTAGTGGACAGTCAACTGTTTAGTTGGACCTCCTCAGACCTTGCTGCCACCTCTGATCCCTGTGAACCAAAGTGGTCACCTTTTGCATAATGCACCTCTCTCTTCACGTCACCTCCAAACTTATTCTTGCATCTCCCTGGTGGGATCCTATAAGAGGATTGGGTGGGCCAGGAGGGAGCGACTCCATTGTTTGAGCACAAAAAGCTGTGTTCATTAGTAGGAAGGCATCTTAGAACCAGTCATGAAAAAAAAAAAAAAAAGAAAAAAAGAGTGGATTTGCCATTAAATCGGATATTCTAGGAAGGTTTCCTCAGCTCAGCTCCCTCTTTTAAGCTAACAGAAGCAATTGAGACCTGCCCTGTAATTCCTAAGTTCCAGTCCCAGCTCAGACATTAACTCTGAAGCCAATATAATCCTCTTGTTCCCTACAACAAGGCCTCAGTCCTCCACTGCCATACATCCGCATAACTCCTTTCACCTAAGTTAGTGTTACCCTATTCAAAGATCTGGTTCAGAAGTTACAGCATCATAGTGCGGGGTCTTGCAGAAATACCCATGAAAGTGTGGTCCCCAGAGATATTTACCGTCCAGAACAGCAAGATGTGTGCTTGTGAGCTGTTCTCATGACATTTTAGGCCCACAAAGTGGTTACCTCCTGACAGGACATGTTCCTCTGAGATCCAGGCTTAAGAGTGATGGATATCTTTCAGGGTAATTAACTGTCTTCAGTTGCTGCTGCCAGAAAAGGGAGGGAGCTTTGCAGTGCCCACTGCAAAGACATAGATTTGTATGGAGCAGCTGCCAGAGACTTGTTTGGTTCTCAATCCAGTTCAAAGGGGCCAGGTCAGGAGCTGTTAATTACCCAATATTTAAACAAAGTTCCTAGTTCACATCCATTGCCATCTTCTAGTTACGTTTGTGCTCCTCTTGGTAAACAGCAAATATTTTCTTGGAAACAGTCTAATTTCTTATGCCAATGGCAAAATAAACCCCAGCTCATCATGGATATGTCCTTTCCAAAGAATTACCACAAAAATGTCTGAAACCCTATAAAGGCTGTTAATGACTCTAAATCTCCATAGGGCTTTTTCCCCCTTCCTTTTCGCTCTTTTCTCCTTGCTCTGATGAGCTGGTGAGTTGGGAATGGCTTAAAATACCACAACAGCCATGGCAGGACATCAAGGAAGAAAAAGGAACAGGGTTTTGAAATACTCTGTGTAAGTTTCCAAGCACTTGAGTTGGTGCAAAACTGACTGGACTTTACCACACAGTAGTCAGATGATCTCTGCAGCTTTGGGAAGTAAGAGAAACTCTGGAGAAGGGTGGGGGGGAAATGGTCTCTGCCACATTGGTCTTTATTGTCTTATGGATTTTATCACAGTATTGTTCTTTATTTCCTGCTATTTATAGGCTCTCATGTTTTGTGCTGCTTTCATGTTTGTGTTATCTGCCTTCCCACGACATGCTTCACCCCAGCTCTTGCCTACAGCTGGATCCATAAAGGCAAGACCAATGGTTTTGAATGGCACATCAGGGCTCATCTTCTTTCTCTGGGCAATGCACGCAAATTGTCCTTTTCTGAAGTACTAAGCATTTCAAGATGCACAATTTAAACAATGGTGGTCACTCTAAACACTCTTGCATAAAGGAGCCAGGGAGTTTGCCACTGGGCTTTTGGGTATCAAGTGATGACAGTCTTTTAAGAGCCCCAGACAGTGATTCTGGGACTGTTTACCCCAAAGTCCATGCTTTACAATGGACTTAAACCATCAGCCCATCAGTGCATGACTTGATTATAACCACTCCAAAAACCTCACCTAAATTATTTTATAACTTGTCTTTGTGCAAAGTACTGCAGAGAGAACATGCTACATAGGCTATTCTCGTCCTAATTCCTATGATTTAGGGATGTTACTCCACTGATTGGAACAAGCAAAAGTGAAGTTACTTCTGGTTCGAACCAAATGATGAGGCTTGTAAAAGAACTGCCCTAGTAAACTTACTGCCTGAAAGGCAGCTTCATTAGGCTGTGGGGCTAGAAATAAATATGGGAGAGGTACAAAATAATGCTGAAATCACTGAAGTCAGTGATTTAATCCTGTCAGTATCCTTGTCCCTCACCTCACAGCAGTTTCCAGACACCCACAGCACCCACTCCAGGCACAAAGTAGAAATAAGACTGCTGGTTAGGTGTGTTGGAACAGAGGGATTAACTCCCAACCACGGTCCTCTTCCTGCACTTAACAAGTGACAGCAACTCTTGCATAGATCCACAGATTGCATCACTTCTTGTGTACAGAGCAGTCTGCCTTGGAAGAAACCACACAGCTCAATGCCAGTAACAACAGGGAAAAACCCTTCACCTAAACAGAGAGGAACAGCAAGCCCTGTTTTGGGACCCTTTCACAACACGTATCCAGCAGCAGTGCCTGTTTTGGGCTGCTGGAGCATTACAGCAAAAATGAAACACTTGCTTAGAGACAGAGCCAGGCTTGGCCAGCTTTTACTTACGGGATTTTTGGGCAAGTTACTCCCACTGTTTTACCTGTAAGTGCATGCAAAAGGACTGCAGAAGATAATCCTTCAGTACTGCACAGCAACATGAACCTTCAGTTTGTCAATGAGAATCATTCTGGTTTACTCAAATTGTGTCAATTCTGGGAACAATCCCTTGAAAAAAGAAGCAGATTTTCTTTTTTCTGTAAGCAGCATAAAATGCAGATTTCTCATTCAGTTTGAAACAGGTTTCTGTAGCTATCCTTCACTCCCTATAGCAGTCAGACTGAAAGAGGAGACATGATGGAAATACAAAGCATCTATGATGCACCAGACCAAGCAAGGATAAAGCATGGTACAAGGAGAATTAAGAGGTGGCAAAGTGCATGTTTGTTTTAATGAGTCCTGCCATTCTTTCCATGGTGATGCTAAGAATCAAATTTGTGTCAAGGCATGAACATCTCTAAAGCAAATGCCATATCTTCCAGACAACAAAGAGTCCCCAAAACTGCCATTTAAAATTTTTAGCAGCCATTACATTGAAATAATCAATTTCATGCAAACAATCTGTGAAAAGCTATGTCACAATCCTTTTTCAGGGTTGGAGAAAAATATTTGCCACTAGGAACTCCATGACACTGGAAACCAAAGATGAGACTAACTCTTATCCTGTCTGAGTAACAATTAAAAGTGTGAAACAAAAGGTTTCCAGCAGAGACTGATGCAGAGGCTTAAAAGACAGCAGCTTTGCTACAACTGCTCTAAAAATGTAGCCCCAACCCTCCCAAAAAGTGCCTAATGCCTTGATGTTCATGGAGATCAGTGTGGATAGGGGCTGTCACCTCTCCCAAGCTCAGCAGCTACATTCTCCTTCTGCCCTTTGTTTCAGTTGATGAAAATCCAACTGTTTTCATCTTGGTGTCTGGTACAAGTCAACTCCTGTTTATTTCCTGAGACACACTTTTCAGTGTGCCCTCTCAGCCATCGTCTAAGGCACATTGGCAGGTTGTGGTAGTTTTCCAGTCAGACTCTGAAATGGTTATTCACACTTTTATCACAGCAAGATTAGATTATTGTAATTCTTTATTGGCCAGCTTCCCAAAGCGGGCTCTGCACAAACTCCAGATGGTGTCAAATGTGGCCAGCAGGATTTGAGTTAAGAAGGGACAGTATCATCCATTCTGTTAAAACCTCTACCTTGGCAACTGTTTAGACAGCAAACTGATTTAAAAACTGTCCTTCTTCCCCTCTGTGAACAGCTGAGGTCAGGTCTCTGTCAGCAATCTTATGATTCGTTACAGTCCAGAGTGTGTTACCCAAGCTCACACTACCTAGTAAATAATTCTCTGAGGAGTAATTTCAAGGAGGTGATGGTAGTTTAAACATGATTTCCATCTGCTTGTTCTCCTCTAAAGCCTGGGTAAAAGCTGGGTGGGATACCACAATTACACCCTTTGCAAACATTAGAAAAAGGCATTAGGGAGCGATGAGTTCTCCTGATCTTATTCCACCAAAACTTCAGCCTGAAGATCCCCCCTCTTCACAAGTAACTGCCTGCAGGTGTAAGGCAGCAAACCATAGCCCTCCTCTGGGCATGGCTGGGAGGAATGACTGGGAGAAGTGGTGATGCCAGCCTGATCCCATAGAGGCAGATGTCTAAATGCAGCACTAAAGCTCTTCTAAATTGCAGGTGACTAATCTTGTTCCTTCTAAACCCAGTGTGAGCCACCAAGGGGACACCCAGACAGCAGCCAGGCTCCTCACTTCTGCTTTTAGCACTGTGGGGCCTAATCAGAAAACACAGACTGCTGGTACGTGTTCTTATGTGCCATCTTTCACTTGTGTAAACAGTGGCTACACAAACAATTGATAGGATAATAACTGACTTCATACAGACCAGTACAAATAAAACCTTCCGGTGTTTTGGGCTTTTGTCTTCTTAGAACTTCCTTTTTCTGGAAGACCACGATATGAAAGGTGTATTCCTCTGTATCTGATTGGGTTTATGTCTTCCCTGTCTTAGCTCAAGGCAGCTAAATTCTGACAGGCCTTTCACATAAGGGAAAAGTCTTGGGTGGGCTGTAATAAGAGTCTAGTAAAGAAAGATTGTTTGGCTTCTTTTTATTAACAGCTGTTTACAAAGCAGTATTTGATTTGCTTCATAAGAGGGAGAAAGGCTGGGGACAGCTTTTGCTGTGCAGTGGAATGGGTGGGTAAACACGGCATGCTCTGCACTGTTTATCTTCCCCATCACTACTGCAGGGAACCTGTGACCTGTGCTCATGGACATGGATATAAAAGCTCATGCTGTTTTGATTGGTTGATGTTTTTTTTTCTTTTTTGTTAGTGTGAAGACAGCTGACACAGACTGTTTGCTTTGGGAAAACAACCAAGCCCTTTTGTTTTGTGTGAAGGGGGTGAAAAAAACCCCTGTATATAAAGCATTGCACTGACACTGCAAACAGCTACTGCATAAGTAAGAGAGAGTGGTGGTCAGCTCTGGGGTCACGCTGTCATTTTAAACCTATAGTGCCACCTTCATTAGAAAGTCAGAAGCCTGGGGAAGTGGTTGAACATTGAAACATTTCCCCATAGGGATAAGAATACATTATTAAGAAAAAACAGCAATGTGAGAGAACAGGCAAAGTCAGGATGGTTTACCTGAAATAATGAGAATTTGGAGTTCAGATAAAATGAGATACAGGCTGGTCTCTGATCCTTGAACTTAGCTGATCTGCACTTGCCATGAGACCAGGAAGTATATGGGGACGTTTTGTGTCACTTTTATACAACCCACTATGTCATACTGGACCAGATGTCTAGCCATCTTCACATAAGAGAGCTAGTGGGAATGGCTTCAGGTTTACTGCAGCTTGTAACACTCTAAGAACAGCTTCAGGGCAGGAGTTACCACAATCTAAAATGGGCAATTTAATACAGACCTGCCTCAGTGCTGTCTCAAGCTCAATAATATGAGAGGTGCTGATACACACCCATCAGTCACAGTTCTCAGACTAGGAGACCACTCAACTTCTGAGTGAAGGTGCCAGCTCATCTCCTACCAGTGCCAAGGGTACAGCCTTAGATATAATCTGGAATGAAAATGCTACTAATTTTACAAAGGATCTTTTAATTTCCCAAAATCTAATTTTAAAGACATATTTTATCAATGTTTGTTCAGATGAATCAGTTCAGCAGTGAAGGGGCTTGACGTGTCTGAATACAGGCATCTAAAGCTATTTTAAAAGGTTGTGATGACCTAAGGCACCTGCACAGGGCTGGTAGGTAGAATGCAGGAGTACAGGACACCCACCACCCTCTTTTAAGGTCAGATGGAGCTTAAGTGTGACACATGGAGGTCCTGTAGCATTATCAGAGTATCTTACATAGTGTCAAACACATACAGGTAGGCAACTTCACTTCCTTCTATATGAATCAACCAGATGTTTGCAGAAAATCTGCTCCCAGCTTCTTTTGCTGCTGAGAACCGAGCCACAAATGCATGTTGTGCATTCCAGAAAAGTGTCCAACAGGAATTCTGGGAAAGGTAATGCCTGCTTATTTTACATAGAAAATCACAGACAGCCTACTTGTATCTCTGTGTGGGCCTTATTCTAGTGGGAGATTCCTAGAAAGGTCTCCATGAGTCCAACTGCTATGGCCTTCAAGGCTCCATGCACCCCAACATCTATCCATTCAGTACACGCACATGATGGTGATAACAATCTGATGGGTCACATGATAGACTACATAATTATACCTCACCCCAGTGTGTGTCACATAGCCCACCAGCCCAAATATATGCCCTTTCAAGCCAAGTCCTTTGCCAAATGAAAGCAAGGCTCACTAGATCAGGTAAACGGCATAGTAAGTGCTGTGTCCCTCAGCTGTGAACATTAAAGCTCAACATGCCAGGTGGCTTAAGCTGCAAGCATGTAATGTGTTGCTGTGTAGCCTTCAGGCATCCTTCCATGTTCTTAACTCTCCTGATAAATTTGGAGAATTTCCTTCCAAAGAACACAACTTCCATCACTTTATAACACAAAAACCAACACATTATGAACTCTACCCAACTACAACCAAGAGTAAAATAGCTCAGACATCCATACAGAGTCACTTTTGAATAACTGGGGAAAAACACATTAAAAAGTTGCATGCTACACTCTATATATACTCCCACTGTGACCATAAGTGTAAATGACTACTCAAACCTCAGGTTATTTGTAAACCTAGCTCAAGGGTGAGTAGAAAAATAAATAGATCATGAGCATTTATACAGAGCATTTAATTAGAGACATGAACACGGATCTTTATGTAGGAAGGCCACATCTTCACATGGTGCAAATCAACACAGTTCCTTTATGGAATTACATCAGTTTGTGCCCATGAGGATTTAGTCCAGGCATGCATACAAGGATGCTTTACCATGGAAACACACCACCTAAGCAAGGGACCACATGAGCAGCTTAACATCAACTGTATTAGTACTTGACAGGGCACGAAAGTAAAATGAAAACAAGTACTCTAATTGAAACTACGGGGGGTATGTAAGTAGGGCAGAATGCAAGGTAATTACCTGATTTGGAGTCAAGCCAGAACACCAACACGAATGCTCCTGCTCTATGGAACTGTGAAGGAGCCTAAGTAAACAGGATTTTGGTTCTCCATCTTTGGCTGAAATGGTTGTTTATGCGGAAACAGAGTACTATGTAAAAAGATATGGTGCATGCTCAAGACAGGAATGAAGCGGGGCTGCAAGCTGAGGAGCTGAATCTCCACATGCAACAAATGGCAAAGAGATGTGGTGCTCTCTGGGAGAAATGCTTCCTGCCTGGACAGTGGGACACGCATGGGCACAGCTTTGTACAGCTATGGAAAGGAAATGCCAGGTTACCACAAATGAAATCAAGCTCTGTTTACATGAGTGTTAACGTGAACCTTCTGGATATCCTCAATCTCGAAGTGCTACCGGCTCCCAACTCCCTCTCCCACAGTTCTGCAGTAACTACCTCCTCCTCACTCAACCCCCTGCAGTTCACTTGCCACCCCTTTACCTTCCTCAACAGTCCCCAGGTCCTCCTCCTCACACCCCACTACATCCTTTCCATATCATCTACAAAGAGAGGCAAACCTTCAGTGAGAAGCTGTTCCTAGAAAGGTCACTTCCCAGGCTGGTAGATTCTCATGCATGAGGCACATGAGAAGCATGAAGACAGTGGTTAATAGCAAAATGAGGTTCCACTGGTAGCACAGCTTGGCTAGTAGCACACCAGCCTGGCCTGGTGTGACCTAGGAAGTCAGCTTGAAGTATCAGCTGAGAAACAGCTAGTGTCTATGGGAAAGACTAGATGACGCCCTGGAGGGGCAAAGCTCCTTTTCTGAGGAAAAGCCTATGGGCAATGGCTTACCCAGCAATTCCCAGTCGTTGTCTAATGAGCATGTCTTTGTCATACAAAGAAGAACAACTTCAAGTATCTGCCCCAGCATCAGTCATTGCTTCATGACTGTGCCAGCTCCGACAGCAAGTAGCAGCTGCAGCTAGCTGACAAGCAAGCATTACAGAGCAATAAATCCTGCATGTTACCAACACACACATCTGAATCTGTGACCATAGGTTCTGCAGACCATCACAAATCCTCTGAGACATACATTTCCCCACAGCCTTGCAGGTTGTTTTTAGTTGGACAAATTCAAATGGCTGCCACAAAAGCTTAATCTCTTTCCAGCCACACTCATGCTGAGTGTCAATAGGAAAAAGTCCCAAGAATATGCTTGATAATTACAGAGCTGTGGCTGTAGCAAAGAACAAAGTATAATGCAGGCTTGAATACTCAGGAAATTGACTGCTGATATGTTTCCATTCATTGTTTTGTTCTCTGTTCTCAGTGTTATATTAAAATCTCCTACTAAGAAGGAGGGTTCTTGTTTAATGGAACTTGTCAGTTAGAGGAAATCTGCTCGAGCTGTTTGATCTATTCTTTAAAATAATATTAATTGAAAATTTAGCACATGTCCCCATCTTAGTTAACAAATCATTTGAGACCTAAAGCTGATATTTTTCAAGCTTCGTTACGTGCTAAAAAGCGTTGCCAATCACTTTTTAACTCTAAGGCATTCACCATCCCTTTGCTCTGACTATTCAGTCCTGGCTATTCATTTAATATGTTGATCAATCATACCAGTCACCTGACATCGTTTTCCTGGCTCTATTAGTGAAAAGTGATAGTAGTGAATAGCAAACAGTAAACACGGTGTGAATCTCTGGTCATCAGAAAATTCATGAAATTTGCAGTTTCTGAGCATTTTCATAAAATCCTGACAAACATATCAAGTTATTCAAGTGTGACCTCACATATACAGGACATCACGCTCAGTGCTTCTGTCTGCCTCTCCATTAATGGAACTAGCTGTCTATTTTGATTCCACGTGACTCGTAATTAAATACTGAATTTGCATATTTGCTGACCATCCTGATTCCCAACATGTGCACTCACAATAACAAATTTTAATTTCAGGCTCTGAAGCTGTTGTACAGCTGAATCTAGATTTCCAAAGTCCTAGAGTTCAATGATATTTATATCCAGAGGTTCCTTGCAGACATAAAAGAATAATTTATAAAAATCAGATGCAGTGGCCAGTTTAGACTCTATGTAAGTCTGTAGGATTATTTCAGTTTTCTGGTTCTGAACCTTCAGTGGAAGTCTGCAAAAATGGACTGCATTGGGTGGCTCGCAGAAACAATATTTCTTTTGTGAATGTCTTCCTGCTTCCAATTACAGCAGAATGACAAAAGAAAGGGGAAATAACCGATTCCAGGGTTCATATAATTAGACATAATACACTCTATCATCATCAGTACTCGATGTTTTTCTTTAGGCAGTCTCAAAGACTTTTTGAAATGCTCAGAAACCACTGTTCATGTCAGAGTGATCACAACAGTCATCACTTTTAGGAATTTGACTTTGCAGACAGAGAAGTGGCATGAGCCTTCTCCCCAAGAGGTAGCAGCATCAGCTCTATCTGCAGACCCTGAGCATCCTGTCTTCCCCTCTGTCCTAACAACTCTGGAAGGCAAGAGGAGATGCCTCCCTTGTCTGGTGACAGCAGGTTTATTATACTTGTGCTCATTCATATGATTTGCTTCACCTTGGTCTTCCTAAAATCATTGCCCTGGTGCTTCACACCTGTCAGTCCTGTTTGCTGACTAGAACAGTCAGCTGCAGATTAGAGACAATGGGATACCTGCCTACATAATGTAGGTGCCTTAAGACAGCTACTTTAATGACAGGACATGCTTCAGCCATGACTGCTCATGATAGCAGGGAAGACTGAGATCCCTGCCTATCTACTGGTTTTTGACATGTACCATCCTTCTCTGCTCCATGGTCTATCTCCCCTGATCCTCAAATGAAACAGACCAAATTGTAGGGAATTCCTCAAAAAATAAAACCATTCTCCCCCACCCTGATTTAAAACAAGGGCAGAATTGTTCAAAATAATCCAAGGGAAGAAATCCAAATAGGAGTTGACCTCTTTCCAGCCCTTGGTTCTGGGGGCCAAGGTGTGCCCCACCACAAGCTCCCAGGGTCATTCCGCCACCTTTGTCTCATTCCCTCCTGGAGAAACGCCTTCCTGCGCTGCCTCCCACGCGGCTCGTGTTTTCCTGGCCCATGAAGAGCTCTCTGTTCTCCTACATGAGTCATGCCCAGGGCTGAGGCCACTGACATCAGCCCCTTTGCAGCCCTTAGTAGGGCTGAACACACTGGCTCCCCCTTGGCTTTTCTGTGGAGCTTTGTGCCAAGTATAACAGCCGGGACTGTTTGACAGGGAGAGCGAGGAGCTGAGAGCATGGCTCAGCACAGGGCAACAACTACAGCAAGCGATCTGTTGTGGGGGATGCCATCCGGTGAGCTAGAGAAGGAGCAGCTGCTGCAGTCCTGTTTTTCATGCCTGCTAGCAGGCAAACCCTCTCCCAGCATCCCCGGAGCCATGCCACACGCTGAAGCCTTGCTGGCTGTTGCTACCTGTGCCAGCCGTCTTGGGACACCGGCACATGCTGCAAGCACCTCTTTATTTGACGGTGTTGGCACTTCATCTGAGACTGCAGCAGGCTGGTTTTCAAGACTGCTTGAAGTCTACAATAAGAGCTCTTTATGGGCGTAACATTACCATTCTGCAACACTGGCAAAACATTCCCTTTTCCAGGAAAAGTGCTTTGTAGTGCCGCAGGCAAGTCATTCCCTCAGGTGTTGCGAAGTGCCACCCTGTTTCCTTCAGTTGTATACAGTGCCACCCTGTAGCTCTGACCAGAGTCTACTACAGGTATTTTGATCAAGGCATTGAATGACTTTGTGACCTTGGTGGATGCACAGTCAGCTCAGGAGTGCTCAGCTGTGCAAACAAAATGTTGCCACCTCAGTGGTAAGAGGGGAGGGTGCCCATGCCAGGGCAGAGGAGGGGAGGTGGAAGGATGAAGCAGATAATGATGACTTAGGGAGATGGCTCCAACTCAGGGCTTGCCATTCTTGGGAGATAGGTAGACCACGTGCTTCAAGCTATTCCTCTTCCCTCTGTGTCAGGAGCAGCCAGTCTGGTTTGGCAGGGCTTTGACATAAGCAAAATGTGTAGTGCAGCATTTTTCTACCCATTTACTTCTGCTAGCATCACTGGAGATTAGAGTGACCCCAGAGTGGTCTGCTCACCTATGGACTTAAAAGTTACACCAGCAAAACCTTCTCCATGTCTAGAGAGGAAGAGTCCTAGGTGAGCTCCTCCAATCTAACATTGCTTTTAAATGTCAATAAGGCAATTACGCATAGAGGCACAACCCAAACTTCTCAGTTCCAGTGTAAGCAGAGTTCTGCTTTTGCTCTGAATCATTCATCTGAGCTCACTATTTTGGTCCTGTTTGAAGGCAAGACTGAAACTCTGACTTGCAGTTCTGCTTTAAATTTGACTGAACCTCTGTGAAAAGGTTGGCTACATATATGAGATTCCAGCAGAAGAGATGGGAAACACCTGATGGCTGCTATTACTTTCTGAGGCCTGCTTCATCCATGAGACTTCAGTACCTTGAATGCAGATCTGTCTCCTGGTTTGTCCTCCAACCCTGGCTACATGCTCTGTATGCTCTGTAGCCAAAGCACATCCTTCTTTTTTTTTTTTTTTGTTGTTTTCCCTTCTGGAGGCACAGCAGCTGTTCTGTTTTTCTGCTGAATGAAGCAATGTTTTACCGGCTATGGTTTACTGATTTGCAGAGTTTGGTGGCAATGCTGTCACAGAGTTCCCACCATCAGTCTCTGCCAACATTTCTTCCCTGCCACACAACACTCAGGGGGGGCCTTTCAGCTGGGCCAGTGCTGTTGCTCCCAGGGGCCACGCTGATCAGGGAACTCACCTACTCATCTAGTTGAAATAAATTGCAAAAACAAAAACCCAGAAAAGAAAGAAAGGGGGAAAAAATTTCAAAGATCCTTCCTATTTTACAGGACATTTTGTTCATGGTTTTGAAACCCTACCAGTTTTTGATGCAGCTCACTGGAAAGCCACACAGAGAGTTATTCAGGCATAACTGGGAGAGGGTTAATCTGGAGCAAAATGGTGGGAAAATTGTCTGGGATGGGAACACCTCAGGTAGTATTACTACTAAAGCTTCCTTGTCCTCAAACCACGGCCAGGGTTTCTTATCTCAGGCTGACATTATCCATGAGATCACCATGACTTTCCAGTAAACAAACAATTCATTTCACAGAATAGACATCATCACACATCACCTACACGCCAGAGAATTAATTCTATGGACTCCTTTAGGGTCTTAAAAGGGTCCTTAGGCTTCAGTTTTCATTTAAAAATGAATACAAAAATTCATCTGAGATGTAAACTATTGAAGTGAGATATCACTTCAGTGATAAAATATTTTCTTAATAATGCACTTAATTGTCCCATTCATGGACCTATGCCTTTGGAATGGGACATACTTTGGGATTCCAAATAAAACAAATAATAACAACAACAGGACATTCCATTTTACTCAACGAAAGTGTGATATAGCAAAAGGCTCGTGATACATTATCAATGGAGGTGCAGGAGTGTGGGTGGGAAGCAGGAGACTGCAAGAAGAGACAGATAGAACAGCTCCTGCATTTGACTTTTTCCTCTGTGCCACTATTTGCCTTTAGCTGAAGAAGTGCAGCAAATACATTAACACCCGCATGAAAAATGAGCTGAGGTAATTCCATCTATGAGCATGTGATCAGTCCCACTGCCACAAATGTTTTCCCTCTAGGTCTGTATCTGAATCTCACACAGACTGACTCACACTGCAGCCACGTACGTCACTACTACCCGGCAGCGTCAGGCTGTCATTTGTTTCCTTTTGGAACGGGATGTTCTATAATAGCTCCAACTCCCACTCGACAGTTTATGAAACTGCAGCTCTTTCACATACCTCCTTTGTTTCCGAGGTGCTAAAACAGGAGCAAAGAGTGACCTGAACTCAGGGATGCCTCACCCAAAATCGTAACAAGTGTCTTTTAATAGGATGAAGGTGCAATGATTCTTAGTGCACTGTAGAGTTTGTTCTTCAGGGAAACAAGTGAGGCACAGTGAAGAGCAGTTGCTTCTAAGGTTGCAGCTACAAGTACAGCCCTGTGTCTCATTCACAAGGCTCCCTCTCCTGCAGCCAGGGAAAGACTGTCACACAAATGGAAGCTGAAGCCCTGGGTGTGCTGATGGGAGCCTTCAAAACAGAAACAACGCTGCTTCAGAATGCCTCACCATGACACTCAAATATGCAACATGCACTTTTCAGCACTGTCTAGTTTGATTCTCTGCCACTAACAACCTAATCTACATTTGTGTCTTTGGTTCAGGAGAGTGTTTCACCAGTGAATCCTGGACCTACCGTGCTTCAGTTCATGCTGCGGCTGTTTCAGAGCTCAGTCTATAAGATAAAGCTACATTTAGTCTCAGGTTAAAAAAGTGTCAATAGCATACACATGGGATGACCAGGTTTAACTGGTTTGATCTGCTGGTTTAGTGCTCCTGTTACACCAGACTACCTGCTACTAATGTTTGCTACTCACCTTTTAGACCCTAAAGTCCTCCAGTTATTGAATCCCAGCACACAACTACAAAAGGAGGAATGTGATGTGGTTCATCACATGTGCTGTGGGATGCAGCAGAATAGAGGAGTCTACAGTCCCCTAGTGATCCCTACACATGTTAAAAACAAAATTCATCACTTCTAATGCTACCAACTATCCTGCTGGTAAGCTCCTGACAGGCAGATGATTCAAAAGGACAGAACCAAGGAAGCAGAAAATGAAGAATGAAAGGATGTAAAAGATGATGGTATTTCTCCTGTTTACTTTTAGGATGCTGCTATGATTCAAGGCAGGCTAAAATGGATTTGTCTTCATACTGGGTACACAGTAAACTGGATGAATCACTATGCAGAATTCAGTGTCCTCTGCTTCAAGTGATGCTCCCTTGTTTATCAAAGAACATTAATCAAATTGAGATCTTCAATTACTTCCTAAGGGTGCAGCCAGTCCTCACGAGGAGGTCCATGCCAACTTCAGGTGTGGTAAAACCCATATTACTAGCGTTCCTCAGGAAAAAAAAAAAAATCACTTACAACTTGACACTGGGAATAAAATGGGAAGCTTGAAGATGATCTAGAGAGCATTTGGAAAAGGGAAGCTTTTACTTTCAAATTGTACATAGCCTTTCTCTGAGAAACAGAAAAGTTCCTGAGGCTAGTGCCTGCAAGAAGGTGCCCTAAGAATCTCTGAAGGTGTTTATTCTGACCTGGACTTTTGTCCAATGTACATTAATTGGGGTTAAATAAATAAGCATTAAGAAACCCAAAGCTGCAGACCTTCCACTGTCCTGCACTGAACCAAGACCTTAAGAGGCTTAAGTCACATTTATATTTTCTTTGACCTAAAGATGAAGCACAGCTCAGTCCATCCTGATTATCGAGTGAAGAGACACTTATGGCTGCACTGCCTTGTATTCAGCTGCCTGAGAAATCCTTAGAAACCACTGTAAAGGCAGATCATCACAGCCTGGCATTCCCTGCTTGATGAAGACAAGTCACATGCAGCACAGGCTAGGGAGAGCAGTCAGCACCCCAGCCCTGGCTTTCATGACAGCCGTCAGGAATCCTCCTGATACTATCTGGCCAGCTTTAGGTAATGCTGCATTGCAGGAATAACATTGCTCAGTCTCTCAGTGCTGTCCCTCAAGCTTTGGCAGCCCTTAGGACAAAAGACAATCTGTAAATGCAAGTCATTATAATCTTACAGACATCACCTATAACCCTATAACTTTACCTGGACTTACCTGGGCTGAAGTGGAGGGCAGTGTTTCTCTTGACATTCAAAGCAAAGGCGTGCACTAAAGAATAGGAGGCTTTTCCTTCACAGGGTATTGTTCAGGATTTCGTAGTTCTTCAGGGTTGTCTTGGCAACGAAGAGGGTTTGCCGCTAGAGGTGTGTGAAACACTGGGCAACAAGAAGCAAAATGACTCCCACTTGTTTCATTCCATCACCCAATTATACCAGACTTCTTCAACCTGCTGGGATGTTACTGTGCTGTGTGTTGGGAGGGGCAGCATTAATCAACATAGACTCCTCTTCTCCCCCCACTCTCCCCCCCAGCACTGTGATTTTGAAAATAGCAAAAAAAATTATTTTTTTTTTTCTTGGAAATTATGTCTGTTCAAGCTCTGTTCCCTTTCTCTCTTCAACTATCTAATTCAGAAATCATTCCTGGAAGGCAATAGAACTAATTATGGATGGTTTTAAGCAAAGTTAGTTTTGGAGCTTTGTTTGTTTCAGTTCTGGAGATTTTAAGTGACTTTAATTAAGCTACTGTGGATTGATTTCAATATAACAAGGTTTGTTAGTTCACCCTGATCTAAATGAGTCTTTCCTTCATCAAGAGAAGTGACACTGGACAGCTAATGCTGCACCTGGTCAGCAAGTGTGTGAAAATGTCCCACTTGCCCTTCTCGCTCAGCTCTTATCATGGACAACAGACCTTTATTCTCTGTGGATGAGGTCCAGAAATTACTCTGGAAAGTTTTTAAAGCATCTTTGCAGGCAGTTTCTCTTTGCTTATACATATCATTTGCCTTCATTATTACTTACTGAAGGCATTAAAAAAAATTAACCCAAACACCTCTTCTGATTCTGTATTTTTAATGTAACAAAGGGAAAAAAATCTGAACAGCTGTGTCAGTAAAACACAAGCCAGGAGGTCTCCCCAAGGCTACATTTGTATAAAATATACAAGATAATGTTTGTAATATCCAAGTTATTGTATTTATTACTTTGCTCTTGTGAATTCTTATAGAGGTATTTGTCACTTTTTTCTTATCTTCATCCTCTTCCCTCAGTGTTTGAACTGTACTGTAACTCCTGGCAGATGTTATGGTGATTCAACTGTCAAGGGTGAAAATAGCCTTTTCAGCACAATCCTTCTGAATCTATCTTGAGGACTTGAATGGGATTTAAGGCTGGGTAAAGAGCAATTTTACAGATCTAGCCTTTCTACAGGGATAAACTCAGGCCTCACCAAACAACTCCCTAGGAATGCTCAAGGCACTGCCCACAGAAGGTTGGTGGAGTTTTACATGTTGCGTAACTTAAGTCACCTGAGATGCACAGATTTGCTCCAGTTTCTTGACAAGGTAGCTGGATCATCCTCAGGCAGAGGCTAAAGATTCATGATTACATAATAGTCTGAAAGAAGTGGTTTTTTCACACTCCAGTGTGTGAAACACTGGGCATTTGTATGCTGCTAGCCAAATTCTCAGCCAGATGGTGCTGAAATCTGTATGGTCAGATGGATTTAAAACCACGGTTGCCTAGCTGATGTAATCTCAGAGCATATTCCTACTGACAAAGGCTCATGAAGAACTTTCTCCAGTGAGGTTTTGAATTTCTCAACCAGCCTCCCATCCTGCACAGGGTATATTTTATCTTTCAAAGCTCTGGTGCTCCTTCAGTTTACCCACTATTACAGTATCACCATGGCACCACACTATCTCTGCTCTGGTCATCACGCCATGGTCCAAACCCTAAGTCCTGTCCAGACACCAAAGGCTCATCTGCTAAGTCCCTTCCTTATAAACCCACCTAAGAGTTTGCTTCTATGGCTATAAGGCAGCTTGCTGATTTATGGATAAGTTTTCCATAAATTGCTTATTGATATTTTCTTTCCCAACTTTTGTCCTTGAATTATGAACTCTGAAGAACAAAGTGAAAGCACTGCTGTACTGGAAATTTCCAGCCACATCACAGGTATAACAGCAACAAATATTCATAATGAGAATAGCAATGATAATTGTTATAATAATTAATTTGTTGCTGTTGTTATTCCTTCTCCTATTCCTACAATATTTGACAAATATGGATTCCAAACAGTTCCTGAGCCTGAAGAAACATTTTAAGGTGACACAGAGTGCAAAGAAAAGAGAAACCAGTTTGATATTATTACAAACACATCTATAGCTAATATTGTTATATATGATTATTTCCTGAACTTTCTAATTTTTAAAGTTGCTATACATCTTAATAATAATGATAGCATATACAGCTAAATACCTGAAACTTGTTTATATACCAATAGGATTTTTTTATTGTTTTTGTTTGTTTTTTTGTTTTGAGAAAGAAAATATATTAAAATGTCTGTATCTGAGAAGGACCATCCTTCAGGGGAGAACACAGCAGAATCATCACTGAGGATAAAGCACAATTTCATTCTCCTCTAAATCATTCCCTTTTGGTACTTTTTCTTCACATTTAATATCTGGATGCAATTCCCTCTGTATGTACTAAGCCTATGTTATTACAATTCCAGCATGATGTATGTTTATTTGGAGCCTAACAAGATCATGAATCAGGAAATAGCATTGCACTTTATATTATGTATTTATTTATTGTGTTAGGATGAAATTTACCTGGGTCCAGAGAACAAAATTAGGCTGTTACAGCCCTTGGTTTCATATAAGTTATTTTCCTCTCAATGTCTATGTCCTGTGGACAGAAATTTATTTCAGCAGCACTGAATGAGAATTCTCCCATTCTCTCACTGCCTCTAGGTATGATTTCTATACCTTTCCTCCTGCTTCCAGTTTTGTATCCAATACTCGAGTGCTTGAAAACATGAAATGTAATACCAACAATCACAGAGTAGGAAAATCTGCAATGTGTAGAGAATACTTTTTGATTCTATTCAATGCTTTTGTAATTAAAGAAATCCTAATCAGTAATTTGGTGACATAATACTTCTTATATTAACCTTTCTGTTGAATTTTAGGCTGGTGAAGGACTATTTTGCAGTTTGTGGGGTGAAGATTTGTAAGATCTCAGTTCTTGTCTGAAGTGTATCTCACTAAGCAATGAAAGGTGACTTTAAAATGAATAGTTACTAATAAATGTACATATGGAAGTGGAAAATTACATCACAGGATATAAAAGAGATCAATGTATTCAATAACACATCAATAATTATCTTTAACAATACTAAAAAATATCAGTGAAAAACATTATGAGAACTTTTAAGTGTCCAAATATGTTCCAACTGCTGTATTTGACAGCTTTGCAAGATTGTAAGTCTTAAAGACTTGAAGTCTTCTAGAGATTAGCCAGTATTCAAACACAAAATTCAGGAGAGATGTGAACAAATGGCAAGTATATCTTATAAGGAAGAGTTATAAAATCATTAAGAAAGTAAAAGTTTATTTGGTTAATTGGCTAAGTCCCAGAAAGGATTTCACAACACTGTCAGCGGGGTGGTGAAATACTAAAAAAAAACCAAAAAACAAACCCACAACTAAGCAACCAAATGCTCAGTTTCAGAGAAGCACTCTCATATAAGAAACACTCTGAAGTATTTTTTAGATAAGGAGCTGTTTATCAGCATGTGTGTATGTTTTTCCTGGAATCAAGGTCCTTGCAAGTTTTTTCACATACACGAACATTCTCTTGATGTTTTGCGATTTCTCCTCAGGCACCAGAACATGGGAAAAGTGGAGGTGACAAGTATGTGGTTCTGAAGGGGTACGACATATAAATATTATTTATATTTACTTAGTGATTTGAGCTTAGATAGAGAGCATAGGAGTTGTAATGAGTTGACCAACAGCAACTTCTGTCACTTTTCCTTGAGCACAGAAAAAAATCTCTTAAGAACATGGAGAGAAATATGTTGAAGGAGGAGCACAAGAAAAGGTAACTCATGTGACTGCTGATATAACAGAAATTGGGAAAGCTCTAACATAAAATATAAACCAAATTGAGATTTAAGCTATGTAAAGACAATTAAAGATGTGCTCTGGACATCCAGTAAAAACCGAGTGGTTGTATTGATCACGTGGCATAATTTGAAACAGAATGTTTCTGAATTTCTGCTCTATGATGTACCTTTTCTTAGGAGTAGCCTGGCCATGTAGGCAATATTTCAGCCTACCTTCCAGCATACACAGATTTTTAAAAACAGTGTAAACAGTTGCTGATGCCAAACACTTTGCCAAGAAGAAATGATGTGTTTTGTTTCAGGATTACACTATAACCAATATTCTTTTTTGTATTGTCTCTGGCAGTTCTTTACCAAAATACCTCCTGATGAAGCACAACATGTAAGTCACATGGAGGTTCAGGGAAACTTCTGTCAACAGCTGACTTATAAATATTAATTCCAAACAAGCTGTACTGTATCCTGCTTTTAATCTAACTTCCAGATACTACAGAGGTAATGTCTTGGGAGGTGTCCATGTTTTGGAGGGAGATATATGGTGCTAAAGATCTTATGGAAAAAATACAACTATTTAAGAAAAACAAATATATTACCCCAGATTCTCTTAGAAGAAGTGAAATCTTTCACCACTGTAGCAACCATCATCCATTAAGAACTCAGGCTAAGCCTCAAGTGGTGCATCACAGTATGAATCATGAATGGTCACTTGGTGCAACTGTACAGACTGATAGAAACATGCCTGCAACTTCTGTATCTAGGTCTACTCACTTAGAGAAATAAACCAACCATAAAAAAAAGCAACCACCTCATATGTCTACATTCATATATGTAGATTCATCAATATTCAAAACCATATACTATAAATGCAAAGATCTGCTCTGGAAATAGAACAGGCATCACCAAAATACAAAACTAAGAAGAAATAAAAAGAAATGGAAGAAAAGAAGGGACAGCTGACAAGCAATAAAGAAATGGTGAGAAAATATTTGTGAATATGTTAGATCATTATGAGATGGATCTTGTCTTGCCTCCAATGTTAGTTACTCTTAAGAATAGCTTTGTAACTAAAACCTTGTTCATGGATGTCATCCTCAAGATATATTCTGTGCCAGAAAGAAAACAAGCAGGAATATCATTAACTGTTTCAGTCTTGCTGACTCCTACCATGGAAAAACTTTTAATAAAAAGTACACTCTGTGGCTTGTTTTTGATTTCACTTTCCTTCTGTTCTGTTTGAAAATAGTCCAGCATTCAGAAATAATCAAGAGCTTTGTTGAAAAGACTGATGTCTATTTGTTTTTTTCTATGCTGGATAAGACAGAAAAACTGCTTCATAAAGACTTACTTAGGTCATACCACCTTTTCTCAGTGACAGTTTGTGCTACTCCAGGCTACATAAACAGCATGCAGAAAGCTTGCTAGCAGTCCTGGGATCGAGGCCTCATTGTTCTGTTAGAACAAGTCTTCTTCTCAGGGAACGGGGCTTATAACATGACTGTGCATGTTTGCTGTGGGGTGGCAGCAAAGAGTGGGTTGTTCACAATGCTGAAGAACCACAGCTGTCTGAGGAAGATGCCTATGTAGGTCTCGTCTCACCTTTCCTGAGTTCTTGATTCCTGCCTTCCCTCCTGGACTGTTTCCATGTGACTTTTCAGGATCTGGAAGATGCTGTCTATTTCCTTTATAAAACCACTTCAAGAGCTAGTAATCTTGTAGTTCTTCTTTCTGTGTTATGAATCATCCATCCATCTGCAAATAAATTGTCTGCTCTTTGGGGGGTGAGGGGTGAGCTTGTCTGAAGTTCTACTTCTTTTCCTCTAAAGAACTTTGCTAGAAAAACTTGCAATGTTTCTTTCCTGATGCCGCTCCCCCCATTGTTGTGGAGTATTTGTGGGGACATCATTGCTGTTGTTGCCCTGCTCCTCTTCTTCCTCCTGAGTTTGTATCTAGGAAATATTTCCAGAACTTGCTGGTTTAGTTACCTCATTCAGGCTCTTGGCATTCAGAGGTTCCAGCAACAAAGCCTTATTTTTATAAATACTTCAGCTGTATTTCTAAGGAAGTTAGACCAATTATCATAATCTCCTTGTGACTCTCACCTAGCACTTTAAAAACTTCTAATGTGGGAGAAGGCTCTGAGGTCAAAACACTAATTTTGTTATTTCATTAAAAGCAAAAGAGGGAAATAAGGTTAAAAATTCCAAAGCCTGAGAAAGGAAGTCAGTAAACAGCAAGATGAGAGGACAAAAACCAGCACTACATTGATGACTCCAGAAAGTCCCAAGTCAAAGTACATCACAAAGTTTGGTTTGGTACAAGAAGATGATAAAGATTATGCTTGGATTGCACAGCCTTTTTTAAAAGTTGGGTTTTTTTTAACATTTCTTGTTCATCCTTTTACTTGCATAACAGCCCATTAATGAGCTCACAGTCATGCAGGTTCTCTCACTCACATGTTACAGTGGCTTCTAGATCACTTTTTTGAGTACAGACATCAGCCCTGAACATTACCTTCTGGCCTTCAAACTTGTCAAGTAATATCTAGTACTTAGATATTAGCTACTATCTTGAAATGAGCAGTTTTGACGTGACCAAGATATTTCATCACCTTGCAAAAGTACAAAAACCAAGTCAGTGGTAGTACGAGAGGTACTCTATCACTCTCTTGCACTCAGCATTGCTTTACAATGGTGCAGTATCAAAGATACTATCCAGCCTCTGTAACAAGTAAATCACAGACTAACTAATACAAAACATTAAAGCCCAAAGTTATTTTCCCTGCCCCTCTAGAAAACTGTAACCAACACTATAGAAAAGGCTGAATGAAATCTTGAGGAGTCCTATGTGGCAAGTTGCAAGCCAAGAGTGATGTAAGATTTGCCTGGAATTTGAACTGAGCCTTCTGCATTGTTCTGAGAGCTCACCATTAAAAGAAGAATAAATATTAGCAATAAAAAGTCCAAGAGAATGAACATCTGAGAGCCTAGCCTAAAGATCTGCAAGGAATCTCATAAATATATAGTAAACATTCTCACTGATGGATTTCCCAGAGAAGAAAATTTCTACATTACTCACAAAGCACATTTTTTACAAACAGTTTCTGTCTGAATACAAAGAAGTGTAGCAGAGTATAACTAGTAAAACTCAAAGTTTAAAGCCAAGGAAAACAACCAAGATTAGAGCTATTCCTCAAGAAAGTTGTATGTCCCTTCACATTTTTTTTAATTATTATTCTTATAATTTGTTGAAGAACCAGTAAATGAGACTCTTAACTGTCATTACTGTTAGATATCATGGCTTTGGCTGCACAAAGATAAATTAAACAGTATAGGCTTGAATTACATCAATGCTACAGGCAACTGCTGTGGTTTTTGCTTAGTGTGTTGGTAAGGGATTAGAGTGTTTGCTGTCAATTCATACTTGGTGCCCTAAGCTTTAAAGAATGAAGTAGGTCCTGGCAACTTTTTTGGCTCAGGTCTCCCTTGTTTATGGGCCATGAGTGACCAAGAGTAGCTTCTAATGAAGAACACAGCAGAAAGTTGAGCATGCTCTGTCAAAAAGCCCCTGGGAAACAGGGTTTGTTGGTACATTCCTACCTTCAAGCAAGCATCCAGTGTGGGTGTATCTTAGAGTTATTCATCTTCAGGCAAAATGGCATAGATCTCTTCTAAGGCAGACTGAAAGCAAAATTACAGAGGGTATGGCTGGTAAATACAAAAGGGGAAGACAGGAAAAACACGTACCAAAGAATATGCACAGACAGAAAGGAATATTTCTCTGTTATCAGCAGCATTTACACATAAAGGATATATATACACACAATAGGATTCTATTTCTACTCCTGACATTCAGACCTGTGTGGTGAAACAGCTGATGTTCTAAGCTACAATGGTCCATTATTTTCCAGCTGTGAGATACCTGCCGAGGGACCCCCATCACCACCACATAGCTCTGGCAACAAGAACTTGTCTTATAAGTCACAGAAGAAAAAGACATGGGTGAAACACAGCTAGCCTGGTAATGGACTACCTCTCAGGGTCCATCATATTAAGATTCTGGAGCTGAAGTGAAATAACATCTGAGAAAAAGAAAACACACATCTAAGAGAAAAATACCTGGTATAAAACATATAGAATAGCTAAAGAAAAAGAGGTGACAACAAACAAGCTCTGCAGTCATAGAAAGGGTAAAATCTTGGCCCTACTGAAGTCAGTAGAATGCTTGCCAGAAAGCTGTAGACAGCTTGTTTTATCCAGGATTTTTAATTAGTGATTAAATGATTCAATGGCAAGTTGGCTGCTTCAAGAAGGAAACAATCATAGAATAGCTCCAGCATGCTTTTCCCTGCCCCGCCTACCTCTTTGGGGGGTACAGATCATACACAACTTTTTTTATGGGAGACTTGACAGGTATTTCATTGAACCTTAGTTTAAATCTGTAGTTTCCCAAGCCCTGCCCCCTTCTCCAGTTTGGGGATGAAGATAGCAAACACCTGCTGACACCAGAGACATAGCGAACAGCGTAATTCACATGTCAGCAGAAAGCACACTGGAAGCCTGGCCAGTGACACAGTCCGATGGTGGATAGCATATATGAAGAAAAAGGATGCTGCTTTCATTTATTTGACATATATTCAAAAGGATTTTAATTACTCTGTAGCGACACACCCACAAATAAATACAGCATCTTGCCACCTTAAGGCATAAATCACTTTGTTAAAAGCCCCCCAAACCAAATTATCTATTCAATACCACACACTTCTTTTACTCCGCTTGATTTTTCAGCTTTGCTCAGTCTCCTCCTGCTTTTCCCTCTCCAAAGTACATCGGTTTCTATGGAAACGAAACACACCACTGGAATGGACAGAACTTGGTGACATCCCCAAGCGCAGACAGCGAACGCAATTTAAACAAGCATTTTGCCATTTCCCATGTGAGCCGAGAAAGGCAATGGAGGATTATCCCATGCACGTGTGTGCACATGTGTTTGCATGGGCAGCTGCCAGTGCGCACGCTACCTCTCGCCACGCCATTTACACATGTGCAATGCCACCAGCTTCCCAGGACAGCTCACAGCAGAAGGCTCGTCAGAATCCGTCCCATCCTATTCTGTTTTAATATAGCTGAAAATTGCTTTGACAGCTGAATAGCTTCTTTGTTTATAACTTGTTCTTAGCTGACTCTGCTGCATTATGTAGCTTTGTAAAGAGATTACTTTGTCAAGAGCTGAACATATATAGTCTGAGGGTGAACAATTCAGCAAGATGAACAGCATTCATTTGATGTGACGTACCAGGCTGCAATCCTGCTGCCTTTAATGTGTCTGCTTTTCTTTGTGTTGGGTTTCATTTTCTGATCTTAAGTGGGTTTTAAAATTTCTTAGGGTCTTTGAAATTATCTTCTTACCCTTTTCTGGACAGATATAGAGACATTTCAATATGTCAAAATATTCAATATCTTACCCTAAATGTTGTAGTGAACAAAGTTTTTGTCTGTAACAGGAGATCATTATATCATTATAGAGTTAGCTAATTATTCAGCTGCAAGTTTCCTCTTCCTGCCCTAAATTGCTACAGTTCTGAGAGCATTTTAATTACTATTTCAAAACAGAGATATCCCAGCAAAGCCTTAGAAAATGGGCCCCACTATAAGGAAAAACATATAGAACATATACAGCTTCTTACCTTGTCTCTTCATCCTCAGACCTAAAAGCAATCCAAAGTAGGCAGATGTCCATCTGCACAACTTCAGCACAGCTGCATTTGAAGCAGTCCCTTGGCTTACAAAGCACTTATCAAAAACATTAAAGTGAAACCAACCAGCACAGCATTACTTGCACTATCAGGGTCTTGCACTGGGCACTGAATAAGCTCTGCAAACTCTTCTGTCCATCGCCTTTAATAGTGCTTGAGTTGACGGTACTGATGGGCTATTATCACCGCTGCAGTTTTTACTTCCAACCATGGCTTGGTGAGAAATAATGTTATTTGAATATTCACTCTTTGCCCTGGCTGGAGGCACAATGCAGACTCGGGCCATTTTTCTCTGTTTTCTCCTGGCTTTTTCCTCTCTCCCTCCCTCAGTATTTTAAAATAAATACCATTAAGTCTGATGGATAGATTATATGGTCCAGTATAAAGATGACTAAGAACATTATTTGTCCTAATAGCAAAATTCCTACAGACTTTGTAGTAGATATTACAATGACTTTTTGTGGGTTGGAGATTGAGAGCTTTACTTTGAGACATCACTGAAGGCTTTTCTTCTGTGGGACATGGAGCTGGGCCTTCAAGCATCTTGCATTACAACAGTTTTTGCTCAGCCCATGAACCGGCAGTACTCCAATGTACACTACACCCTGCATTTTGCACTCATTGGTATTTTACCACTTCTGAACTTATCTAAAAACATAGGGGAAGGTGGTCAGACAGACAAATCCCTCCTTATCTCTTAGTCACATCCATGACCTACTTCAGAAGATTTGAAGAACTTTATACGTACTAACCTTTATTAAAAAAAAAATAGAGACAAGAAGACAACTTCTTTGCAAATCAGTTTGAAAACAGAAGCCTCAGAAAGATTCCTCGCAACTTTATTTGCTCATCCTCACACTCCTAATGTGCATATATTTCACAAGAGTTGGCACACTATGTGCTAATTTGTTGAATATATAGATTTTAAATTCACCATCTGTGTGGAAATTCTTTTTACTGGAACCTAAAGTCTTGATGAATTCTTTATCTTCCACCCTTTCAGCAAGAAATGGACTGCTGTCTATCACTGACAAAAAACATGCCACTCACCATGCAACATTCAAGTAAACGATGAAAAGACACACAGGCACTTTAGAAAGAAATATTTTTTTTTTGTACTGAGAAATTTTGGATTTAGCAATAAGTCATGAGATCTTCAGAGTCAGTAAATTTCCACAGATGGTTTCTGTTCTTCACCCCCCCTTGTGGCAAACCTGGCTGAACCACCAAAGATGTCTCAATTGGTCTTCAACCTGCTCTGCTGCAGGAGCCCTCAGAAATTCCCAGTCCAGCAAACACTAGATGTATAGGGTTATAGCTCCTGCCAATAGAGGCAGCTGTGATTTTCACCATCACCAGTTGTGTTGGTGAGAGAGGGTTGAAGTCAAGTGGAATACACTGAAATCATCATGCAAAAAGAAGAGCATGAGACAGAGAAAAGGTTAGTCATGGTTTGCAGAGGAGATGGTTTTAATTTCTGAGATCAGAGGGCTTTGATACAGAGAGAAAAAGAGAAGCAGAGTGGAGAAGGAAGGTGCGTCATCAACTTGCATCTTTCTGGAGTAAATGATACAGCTTTGCTAAGTGTGCCTCGCACTTCCTTTCAAGAACTCCATATTATTAATATCCTGGATGGAAGATTTCCAGGTTCATATATCTTCTCATTTCAGCGCTGCTGACATTCAGAAACCTGAAGAAGTCTCCAAATCTCCCAGAAGTCTTAAAAACATCTAAAATCCCTTCCTCTGCCTCTAGTCTTAGCTGCTCCCTGACAGTATATGAACATGACTACCCTTCTGTAGGGTAATAGTTGATAACAAGCTTAACATGTCCCACGTAGAGGGACATCCATGGGCCACTGAGTACCATTCTTCAACAACATAAGGAAACATGAGGGCTTACGAACTAAAGGCCACTTTTCCAAAAGGTGCCTTAAATTTTGGGCCCTGATGAAGGGTTAGTGCATAACTTTTTTTTGACTAAAGACTTGTAACTCAGATTAGGTGCCTCAATTTGGAGAAACTTTAATGTTTTGAGCACAATATTAGTCAAGAAATGATGAATAAAATTCAGAGGAATGTTCTGCATTTTAAGGAGGTAAGTATCAATACAAAAGAATCCATCAAATGCAACCAGCAGTGAAATGATGAATTAACTCCATTGGCTGTATGGCCTTTTCATGTTGTCTTTCAGGGACTGTGTCAGGTAATGTATTAAACAGTAGACTTGAGGCTCATGCCACTTCTGACTCCCCACTGGTTTACCAGTTTACTAGTTGACTCGTATCAATCTCCTCATGGACATAAGAATACATTTACCAAGAAACAAGATCTTGTACTTTCTGGTTTCTTGAAAGATGACTAAAAATGCAAGGACAGATGCTATCAGCAGGTGAATACTTTCCTTGTTCAGAGGCTTTTAGCCTTTCATACTTCTTGGAAAACTGGTCATTGTGGGAGCAGAACCACAGGCTCAAATTTCAGTGCCCATACTAAAGATGAAGGGCATGAGTATAAAATTGGGATAAGCAGGTTGGACCAACTATGGATCAAAGCATTTAGGACTGCATCTGCAGAACTGACTAACTCAAGGAAGCCCAAGGCTATCGTAAATGGATTTTTACTGTCAATGACAAATTTTTAATGAGGAAGGGCAGGCTTTCTCTGGGTCTCAGACAAATAGTTTCTAAAAGAAACTTTGGAAATACTAAGAGAAAAAAATCACCCCGAAGAAGCTCAGATACGGTTCCCTTTGATGAGAAGGGACAGGAGTAGGTGCAAGAATTTCCTCACTCTCTTGTCTCAGAAGCAGGCAGTATGATTTTTCACAAGCACAACAGCCTCGCCTAGCCATTCATGGGGTGTTTCAAGTCCTTCCTCAGCAGGGCAAAAGTCTTTCTGAAAAAGAAATGATAGGGAAGGAATCCCCGACAGTGGCTGCCCTTGCCTGAATGCTATGAGGCTCTTCCAGTCCTGCTCAGTAAACACCAATTGCCTTTGAACTCTTAAAAAACACGCCCTATATCATTCTGGAATGGTGTTAATCTCTCTGTCATGCAGGTCAAAGCAAGCTTTCTATTATAAGATCTGTGAAACACACCTCCTTCCCAGCCACTCGCAGAGAACAGAATCCAGCTGGCCAAAATGGTCTGTGAGTAACAGGACGCTGGAGAAGGCACTTGAGGAGATGTGAGGCATTTTGGGGCTGTGAGACCTGAGCTGGAGGCTGAGCTCTTGGTGAGGCAATGCTGGCTCTGTGCCACAATCAAGGAAGCAGAAGAGAGATTTCTCTTTGCTTCCTTGCAAAGGACAATGGCCTATTCACAGACACTACCAGCTAGAGAGGCCACTGTCTCACCTCCCACCCAAGGTCCATCAGGGCCTCACCATGGTGCTCTCTAGCAGCAATCACAATTCTTGCCTGCCCCTGCCATGTTTTCATCTTCCCTAGCACCTTTGCAACAGTTCTTTTTCATCCTCCTCAACATCACTTACAACATCTATCGCCTGTGTAAGAGTGGGCTATGTGGTTACAAATTATAACATCCCAACCTTGGAGTCAGTGGGCTGGAACAAAGACTGACATGCCCCAAAGCACACACATTGACACTCAGGCTGTGGTAAACTAGGGGTTAGCTGAGGACCCTCAATTTCTCTTTCTTTAACACATTTTCTGTGTATTTTCCTAGGGGTTCAGAGTGCACATTGGCTTTGCTGATAAACTTATCAGTAGCAGAGTGAAACATCCGTTTCATTTGTACTGTTTACAAAGAGCCTGTTTCTTCAGTTGGTAAATTGGGATTGAGTGAACAGAGTGACCCAGTGTCTTCATCATCCCCCATGAAGGTTGTTCCTAGCAGTGTATGCTACATATCAGAAGATGGGAGAGGGATGCAGTCAGGGGCCAGCTCTCCCACCATCCCTCGCCTGGAGGTGTTCACCTCCATCCTGGAAGTCTTCTACCCCTATACATCATTGCTAGCCCCAACCCAACCCCTAGAGATGAGGAAAGGCTGTGGCACAGTATGTGGATGCCGATTACATCTCCAAACAGTAGGAACACACAATCAGTAGGATCCGCCTGCTTTCTAGTCCCTTTGTGCTCAGGAGCAGAAATACAAATAAGCCTCAATGTCTTTTTCCTGCTTATATGAACTGAGATCCGTTTTTCAATAGCAGGTCCTGGCAGATAAGTATTCCCTTTTCTTGGTATTTATTTTTGAGGAGAGAAAGCCTTTCACTGGCTCCCATGGCACTCCCCTCCAGCACTCAGGAAGTGCATTGGGGTGGCAGGTGGAGCTGTGATTCAGAGATGCTCCTACACCCGCTGAAAGCTGGTGTTGCCATGCCAACTCCACGTAGCCTGTGCACAGGAAGCCCAGGGCACAGCAGGTTGCTGCAGGATCTATACTTTTGCAGATAGATTAGTCCCAGGACCCTCCAGAGGAGGGTTTGGTTGTAGCTTTGTGCCATGACTGTAGAGCAGATGATGGTGCCCTGCTGCATTCTCAGCTGAGCTGCTCATCTACCCCTTTCCAGCCTATTTGCTTGGGTTGCCTCATAAAGAATAGGACCATAAGCCTTAGGAGTGAATTTTCCTCTTTAATTAAGTCACAAAACCCCTGCTAATAGCTTATGTTGTTTCAGAAGAACCACAGAGATAGAAACAGGTAGGAATGGTAACATTCCTCCCAACAAGCCCAGGCACCCCTGGCAGCAGCCGCACCCACCCTTCACCTGCTCAGCATGTAACGTCATGTGCTTCATGAGACAGCAACCCAGAGCCCATCTAAAGCAAAACACACAGGACACAGTGATTACCTTTCCTCTGCTTAGACTGACCAGACAGGATATTTTAAAAACAATTCTTTCTGAAAACCCCTAAGTGACAAATCCAGCTCTGTGCAAAGCCTGCAGATAACTCATAGGATGAAGACTTGCATTTGAACTGTATAGTCTTATTGCACTTGGATAATTCCCTGTGTAATTTCCTGGGTATTTTCTAGGTTACTTCCTTATTGCTTTCTGGGTAAACTAGGTCTGCTTACCATGTCTTCCTCCTCACTTTGTCATATATAAAATGAAGGTGACAGGACAATTTGTTCCCTGATTTTTTTAGCATGGAGTTCAACCTTATAGAAAGACCGTACAATGCCCTTCTCCTCATTAGAGCTGGGAAGGCCTTCGAAATCCCCAGATTCACAGCAGCTGATAAGTGCTGCTGCTGCTTTAGGCAGCTCAAGGTGAACCCTTAAGAAAGAAAGGTGGGCAACAACTAGACCTATTAAAAAAACACATGTGCTTGGGATTGTGTAGATTTTTGTCCCCAAGAGCAAAAAAAAAGGTGCACCATCTAGAACTGTTTTTTTTTTCTTGATCAACCTGCCAACTAAAGTACTACTATCTTTACAGATCACAGTGTCTGGAATCTCAAGAAGCACTGTAGTAACAAAGAGATTCCACTGCCCACCATACTGCATCCCAGATGCAGCTGTTCCTTTCTGTGGTGCTGCAGTACATCCCAACCTGCTCAGCTCTACACATGCTGTTCCTTCACCTGCACCAACCCTCGCAGGCAAAAGCTGAGCACTTAAAATATCTGCAACGCTCAGTGGTCCTGCAGCATGTGTAGTGAGATCTGATAAAAGGAAAGCTACTGCAAACAGAATGCAGATAGACACGGAAGTTGTCAGATGTCTTTGAGGCTGAACTGATACACATAGCTACCAGATTTCCCTTAAAAAAAGGGGATGTCTTCCACACCATAAATAGGAAGTTTTTTGAACAAGGTAGGTAATTTTTTTTTAATGTCAGCAACATTTTACTGCATTGTTAATATGCTGAGTAAAATACACCAACTAAACAGCACCCAAGACACATGAGGCTGTTCTTCAGAGAGCCTCTGTATTTCAGTGTCTGCATTAATAAATGGCAATAAACCTGGACCAATTTCAGTGTATATTTCACTGCATCAGCACTCTTATACTATCTATTGCTTCCCATCCTATATCATGTAAGAAGATCCAGCAATCTGGATAGATTTTTTTTACTTGAGAGACTCCTTACTCCTTTAGTGTTTCAGAATTTAGAGGTAATTTTGTTATCATTTCTTTAAAGATGTATCTACAATCTTTTCAGGGGCAGAGATAACCAAATTAAGAATCGTGACTTCACAAGATCACCACAGATGGACAGAGAAAGAAAGCTGCTGTCACAGCAGTATTGCCATGACTGTTGTTTCCTATAACATGCTTCTTTGTAAGTGTTCTTTGCCTGACTCTCCCTCCTCATTTGTCCCACTTATGAGCCATATAGCTTCTGTGTCATGGCCCTGCACAGGCTGTCTCCATTTTATGGTAGCTTTACAAGTCAAAGTAATGACTTGCGTAGCCAGGCTTGGTACACAGGTTCAATAGTGTAAGTCCTTTGAACCACATTCCTCAAGTCCACTTTTCATCCCATTATCAGATTGGTACTGAATAAAGGCCAAGTGGAAAATCACAGTATGAAATACACTCCCATGGCTGACATTCACATAATGGATATGTTCAGAAAAGGTTTGGCAAGAGACCTCACTGTATACTGGACTATGCGAATTATTTATGTTTAGTCCAGTTTTAATGATTTCTGGTATCTCAGGGTCAAAGTCTCACTTTTCATAGGTAAACATTTTAGAGGACTCGTATTAATGACATATCACTAGTCAGAATCAGAATTATTTCTGCTTAGGCAACTGGGACAGAAAAACATTCAACCAGTGACTCTGGACACATCAGCTGTCAGGCCTTAAATGAGAACCATTTGCTACAGTGCCTAACTACAGTAATTATACAGCTGAGGCTGGGGATTCAAGACAACAAAGCTCCTTAAGACATTAGGAAGGTCCCTCACTGCCTGTTGAGAAAAAACCTCCCACAGCTAATTTTTGACAGTCTTGAGGTTTATTTTCTTGGTACAGTAGAATAAAACTAAGTGTCATAACGTCTGCAATCTTTTGCTGATAAAGGACCAAGTGTGGCCAAAGGTTAATGGACGTGTGTCTTGTGCTGCATTGAACAGAGCCTATGGACACATGGAGCACTCCTGCATATTCAGTCACCAGAGGGTTTTTGCAAACTGTTCATATGAACTGTTGCATTAAATGACATTTAACTTGAGAGATCAGTAGCTTATGAGTTGACCTCTGGCTCTGATTCCTAATAACTAGAAGCATCTGACATAAGGAAGTCCTTAGAGAAAGCACAGGGAAATAAATAACTATGGTAATCAAGCTATTCAAAGTACCTTGCAGAAAGAGTGCTCCATTTCAAGGATACCCTGACACTTCTGACCCATTACAAGTAGTGTCATAAAAAAACCCAGGAATTTAATGTGGAGTGTTTAATTGAGACACTGATAAAAAGAAATCAGTAAAGTTTTAAATTTATTTATTCCTTACAGCTAAACCATATCAGCTTGGAAGACTTAGTAAATATTCTTAGCCACTAATGTGTCTTTATTTTATTGTACAGGAAGTAAATCATCCTCATAAACATGACAGAGAACCACATTAGCCTGGTGTATTTATGATTAATTCTTTGCTTGTAGTGCAAATGTAAATGCAATGGTCCTATTGCCATATCCTGCTTAGCACTTAAATACCATTCTTCTAATTTATTTCCATCTTTTGAACCTAAAGACACAGAGAACATTTTGAATTTTACCTATGATATGTATTTCTTTCTGAGAGTGAGCCTGTAAAAACGCAGTCCATTTAATAATATACTAAATATCTTTTACATCCAAACCCCCTAAGTTCTATAGGATCCTCACAGGAAACTTAAAATGGTTTTAAAAATAAGTTTAAAAAAAAAAAGTTTTAAAAATAAGGTTAAATGGAGGCTTGAAAAGAAGAAAGTTACTTACCAAGGTTAAAATGCATATTGAGAACAGAGCTGGGGAGATAAATCGTGATTCAGATTCCTAGCTGTCTGCTTTAACAGTTTGATGGTGTTCCTTTCCTTGTCTATATTTAGGAACAGATTATCTGGATGTCCCAATCAAATGAAAAAAAGCATTGAATGGGAGACAACTCTTCCTAGGACGGTTTGGAGCCCCCCAAAGAATTTTATATGTTCTCTAAATGAAAATGTGTGAATTATTACCTAATTTGGATAATGACTTCACTAGTAGATGAAATTCGAACCTCTGTATTATAAAACAGTTCTCCTTTTAAATTTATACTATAATCTGCTACCTGGCATCTTCATCCATATTCACCACATTGCTGAAGAGTGTCAGAGCATCCCTTTTTATAGCTACAAAAATGAACACAGAGCACAGCCCAGGCTCTGAGTATTTGGGAATTTGAAGTTTAGTTCATACTCATCACAGGTGTTAAACTGGGACAGACTTTCTGCACTTCTCCATGTTGTTGAAAAATTAAATGAATTGGTTGTTTTCAATACAGGAGGGTTGCAACTAGTACAAGTCCTTTCCATCCAGGTGTTTTTACTCAATGTCTGGAAAGAGACATGAATACTTGGATCAAGTTTCTAGACACATTTTTCAGTTTTTCCTGTTAGGAGGAACACAGAGGACTGGATATGCAATCTCATAACACTGGTTTGTGCCTCCAGCTATATTTAATCTATATACCAGGGCAAGAGCTTGCTGTCACTGCTGGTTGAAAGAATTACTGTGGAAGTGACCAATGAACCTGAGAAGGATCAGAATAAAAACAGGCTGCAGTTATAGCATTTTCTCCCTCTGACCTCTTAACCAGAGCAGTATCCTGCAGAGAGAGAAATCTAGATCCTATTGAATGGGAGAAAGTCAACTGGGAAAGGCAGCAGCATCCCTTTCATAGCAGAGCCAAGGAAGAAAACTAACTCTTCCATTACAAAGTTTCCAGTAGACCAAAACCAAACATTTGGTTTTGTTACGCTTGAGACTGGCTTTTAAAATACTTATCTAGGCTTCCTATTCTTTCTCTAGTTCTGAATGCTGAATGCTGTGACCTTGTGCCTTCATTCCTCTCCTGTGGCCATGCAGCCTGGCTTGGGGAAATGTGTGCTCTGACTTGTGCTGCTCTGCATTTTCTAATGGTCTCATGTGCTGTCTAAGCTGCCCTATAGGGTAATGAGATATTTGCAAGTTTAATACGATAAGGAGCAAGAAATAATATATTTATATTCTATATTCTCTATATATAATAGGAATAATTCTAATAAATATTATATACATATTTCTTTATTTATTTATTTTACATAAAGAGCAATATAACTGACTCCTCCCTGTCTCAGTCCTGTGCTATTAATAAAGTCCATGTGAGGAATATACAAATTTACATCACATGCAGAACCTATCAACATAATTAGTCTCTAGTTAGAATACTTTCCATGCTGTGTATCCTCCATATAGTCCATCTTTTTCAGACATGTGACCCAGAACTGTGTCA
The DNA here is from genome assembly GCA_024611195.1 of Ceyx melanurus. Classification (NCBI taxonomy): domain Eukaryota; kingdom Metazoa; phylum Chordata; class Aves; order Coraciiformes; family Alcedinidae; genus Ceyx; species Ceyx melanurus. The sequence goes on along the minus strand of JANHGL010007536.1, from coordinate 62,473 downwards.
CTGGGACATGTGTAGTCACTGGACTGATGAAAGGAATTCAAGGGAAGCAAAATCAACAATACTGTTTTTACCAGCCTTCACTCAGCTTTTGCTACTGCTCCATGGAAAAGTTAGAGAGACATGAGAAGGATGTCAGTGTCCCAACTTGGCCCTGGTTTTACCTTTCATACGGCAGACTTTTATGTAAGGCCATATTTTCCCAGAGATTATTAAGAAAAAAAAAAAGTTTTTCTTTTTTTTTAAAAAAGAAAATCTAAAACCCCACAGCTGTCATTTTTTTAAAGTAAATAATCACTCCTACACTATGGCTGAAAGGCAAACTTGTACCTAAAGACTTGCAACTAGCATCATTGATATTTTTCATTGTACAATCAAACTGTTAAAAATAAGCAGAGCCCACAAAGAGAAAAATACACTGTATTTTAACATTCTTTCACAATTCATAACCAAATATGCAGTCAGCAACATGGAGCAAGAAAGATATTTGGTTATAAGTCATGACTTTAATCAACAGTCTCACTGACATCTTGTGGAAACCTTCCAAATTAAATGGATGCCCAACTTAGAGCCATTCAGGCTAAAGATGAAACATCAGGATTAAGTTCTTTCGTATAGAATAAATAGAGCCAAAACAGTCAAATTCTCAGGAAGATAACTGATACAACATTGTCCCCCTGAGTATCTTTGTTAGTGATTAACCCAGTGTGTTTTATATACCTAAAACAATGAAACTAGTGAACGAGCTATTTGAGTCCTCTGGGCATGAACTCTCCTCATACTCTCTGCTCACCAGGTCTCCTCACAGCCACATCATTCTAATGTCCCACTTCTTCCTTCCAGCCTCCATCTGATGACTTACTCTTTCTAATCAGCCCAGCCATCAGGATATTCACCTACCAAATCAGAGCAACCCTTGAACCCATTGCCATGACCTCTGCTGGGTCCATTTCCAAATTTGTTTATTACTTTCATTCATTGTACCGAATCTAAAATTAGACTGTCAGCACTTTGGGGTAATGCTCCCATTGTGCATGGCATGAAGCCTCTCTGTTGCACAGTCTCTGCACAGCTTATGTAAGCACAAACCTCTTAATGCCTAAAGGGATGGAGAAAGAAAGAATCACAGTTCTCAGGCCTGATTAGTTTTGAATTCAAAGATAGAACTTCCATTGGCATCAACAGTGCTGGATCAGGCAGGCAGGAACTGATCCTGAAGATACTGCTAAGTGCCTCTTCAAGGGTCTGAGTCTTCTCCACAGTGAAGGATTTCACCTTTACCATTAAAGTCCTGCGTTTTTTTTAACCAATTATATGAGAACCATGGAACTACTCCAGCAACACTTGCTAGAAAGTTACCTGTTGTGAAAGGCATACCACATTAAGGACTCTTAGAGGTGTAGGAGACACCAGAGGGTGTTTTATTTTTCTCTCTGCATTTTCCCCAGGAAGAATGAAGGAGTTAGAGGAAACAGAAAGATTGTCACAGCAGAGGAATGTCTCTACTTATAGGAAGATAAGTATTTTCCACTGAAGTCAAGTAAATTTGAAGTTTACTTGAAGACAGAAAGATGACTATTGCATTACCACACAACTTCACAGAGTTTTTGTACAGTTTCTCCACTTCCTTGTTAACTTCACCCTTGTATTTAATGTAAAAAAGCCCTACAATATCTATTACATTATACAGCTGAGCTGTTCTTAAAATCCCCTCCAAGTTAAATTACCAATTAGAATAAGGAAGAATATCAATGTAGAGTGTCAGGACATGCCAGACTGACGCTGGACATCTTAACAATGAAAACAGTCAAATCGCGCCTTGGATATAGTCCTCAATTATCTATGGATGGATTATTTGGGCCATGGGTTAACTTTGCCTTCCTCCTACAGCTTCAGATGCACCACAGCCAGGACACAGTCTCACACCTGCTGACAGTGTCTTGGTGCTTAAGGTTATTTAGGAAAAAGTTCTATACCAAAAGGGTTATAAATACTGGTATAGGCTGCCCAGGTAAGTGGTTGAATTGCCATCCCTGGTTGCATTCAAAAGCTGTCTAGATATGGTATTTAAAGATATGGTGAAATAGTAGCTCTGGTAGATTAGATAAAGTTTGGACTTGATCATCTTAAAGGTCTTTTCCAACCATAGTGGTTTTGTTCTCCCTGTGATTCAGATCTTGTTCTGCGTCTGAAACTCTGCTGCTTCTACACAGGTCAGGCTCCCTCCTCCACACAGTTCATCAGCCCAAGGTTTGTCTGAAGGAAAACTGCCCTTCAAACATGGATTTTGGCAATGTTTGATGATGCAGAAATATATCAAAGCAGCAGTGGGCAGTAAAGCAGTGTATGGGCAGCTGGTACCTCCAGTTCTCTTTCAGGATATCCCATTGCAAAGGTGCTCTTTTTCTATTTATGTTGGTAAGTAACAGAGGGGATTCAGGGTGCTAAGGCATGCCTTGCTTAGGGGAGTGGGGCTGGGAGCCTCAGGTTAATAAAACTGTGTGGTTGCTATCCAGACCACAAGGATTTCAAAACATGGTACCCACAGCTGGATCTAGCCACTTGCAAGACATTGTTTTCTCCCTGTGCCATCCAGTCCTTTCCAAAAACAACACAATTTTTTTCATGGTGACTAAGCTCTGCTCCCTTCTCTGAAGGAAAAATATATGGCACTTTTGGACAGTATCTGATGTAATGATTCTGTTCACAGTTTCTGAACTCCCCTTTAACCATAGCCCAGGAATTTAAAAGGATAAATCATACTGAACTGCACAACACAACTTCTTCATACTGCATTCATAGGTATCTGACAGAAAGAACATGCACACTTCAGGATGCAGGATCTAATTTGGAACTACCTAGGAAAAATCAGACGATGCACCAGGAACACCTCAGACCCAAGGAATTAATCCATTTCTTTAGAACTGAACAAGGGCTTTAGCTCATGAAGGCAAGATTAACAACAGCAAAAGCATATTCTTACATTATTTGAATGTTGAAAATAACATAAACATATTTCACATTTTTCAGGATATCTTTTCTTCACTATACTATCATGTATGGTAGAAGCAAGGCTTGTAGTAATTTGAGAATACCAGGAGAGTAATAGTTGGTAGAAAATGTACAGTTAAGAGTTATAAGCTAACAGTAGGCCCTTCCTTTTCTAGACTCTACTTTTCCAATTCAAATACAGTTTTTCTCTCTAAACCATTATTTGTCTGAGATTTGATTATTTATTCAGCTTTTAACAGTCAGGTGCACCAGAAGTGGTACTTTTCTTTCTACTAGTGACAGTTGCTGTGAGCTTTTCAAAGAAAAGTCCTCCCTGTATCAGCTACAACACATTCAGCTCAGGACTGTGACTTCTCTGAAATATCTAGTGATATAAATTCTTGGAACAAAGAGGGAAGGAGCCTTATGCCATATACATGGGAGCATGGCTACACAGAGATAATACATGTCAGCTTCAGGAGACTTGTAACAGCAAGTTTGGGGTTTATTTATTTTTTTTTTTCTTTCATCATCTAAATATCTATATATGGGGTGTTACTGGAAATCATGTGACTTCCTGAAATTCAGCTTCCCTTGCTTGTAAACATGTGTAAGAAATTAACTTTCTGACTGCTGGAAGTACTTTTCAGTAAACTTTTGCTCTACAAAAAAAAAATGTTCATGAAAATAATTTTCTTAGCTTATGCTAATCTTCTAAAGTTGTAATATTCAGCGATAATAATATTTTAGAAAGCTTGGATGCTCCAGCACAAGGGTATGAAATGTTATAAATTTTATTATTTATTATGACGACATCATCAACAAAAAATACCTAAATGAAATTATAATAATGACGGATACTCAGATGCATTTTCTCTGAGAATCTCCACATGCTTCTAGTATGGTAGAACTAATTAATTTTTTATGAGGAGAACACAGCATAAATCCTGCTAATTATTTGTGCTGAGGGTGCTCTCTACAATTCATTTATTATATGAGAGTTACAGGGCTCTGGTACTTTTTCAGTAAAGTACCATTAATATTGCTGCTGGCTGTGCTACAGACATTCTGTAAGATCTTGAGAAATTGTTTCAGATTGGGTGGAAATGCTTTAAATATAACTTCTGTTCAATATATTTTAGGGTGGTTTTTTTTCCTTTGAACGTACTCCCCTGCCAAATGGAACAATCCTAGCAACACCAGCAGGATAAAAAAGAAAGCCTCAGCTGCTGCAGCTGGAATTCAGAAATAGGTATCATACAAGAAATAGTGTGCATTGTGTTAAAGATTCTTTGAAGTGCAGGACTCTCCTGCCATTTATTAATCCCCTATTATTCAAGGCCACATTCCAGGATAACTCTTAAAAACAGATTACAGGTTGTTAAGTAGTACTGCCCATGCCTGGATCTGCCATGAATCTGCCCAGTGCCACCACTGGACCAGCCACAGTAGAAAAGCCTATGTAGCAGTATGTGTATCAACTAATAAAGGATTGCAATATACACAGAAGAGGAATGGAGAAGGGAGATGAGGAAAACAACAAATGAGATGATGCAAATTACATCAAGCTTGAAAGAACTTGTTAAGGCCTTATCCTGCTATAGATCAGTTGCTGTAGGTAGCTGAGCTGCTCCACCTTTCCGATGAATGAATCCTGTTTAATTTCAGTGCCATTTGTATCTAGACTTATATGTGTGTCTGACTGTCTGTTGGATATACGTTAGGAAACTAACAGAAAGAACCCGATAGCATCAGTCAGATAAGATGGCTGGTATTGCCTCTACAGTCCAAAATATTGTACAACTATAAAATAATATTTTTGGCTGAGGTGACTCAGAAATCAACTTGCCAACTTGGAAAGCCCTAGGATGTTTGCTTCAAATAGTATCTTGGTAACAAACTGGTATGTCACATTGTCATACACAAATCCATACATATGAGATTTAAAGGTCACAGCTCCTTAGGACAAGGATCGTTAATATTGAAATACAAAAAAACAACAAAACAAAAAAAACACCTGCTGTCTACAAACATAAAACTTATAATCCAAAGGCGCTTCAATAAGTGAATTGATTTGTTTCTGCAGTTCAGCTCTGCAATGGCCTGTAGCAAGAAGAGCCCCTTAGTTACTGTTGGGTTTTTGGTGTGGGTTTTTGTTGTTGTTGTTTGACTTTTGTTCTTTCTCCTGTGCTTTTCATCTGGCATTTTTATCGTGCCTGGCTTTCAACTGGGATCACTACATTTTGGTTAAAGGAGTTATTCTAGACTTGAGGATTTCTGATAGGCTGAAAACATTTGATAGTTCTGATGTTTTGGTTGGGGTTTTTTTTTTGTGCAGGAAAGGTTCCCTTTGATATCTAGGAGTTCCATTAGGTCAAGAGGAATTAACTTGTACATTATGTATCAACAACTGACATATGAACTTGTTAACAGTTTATTTTTAAGGGTTCCATCACAGAGATGAGCTCTATAATCACCAACAACAGGACTAATTAAGAATGGAAATAGACTGCATATGAGAATCAAAAATTTCTGCTAGTCCTCTAGAAAAAATTTCCCTGTGAAGAGGATGCCATATACCTTGAGATATTTACAAATAGTATCAAGCTAAAAAAACCAAAGTACTAAGAGAGGTACAGTGGAGATTAAGTGTACCTAAAGAGATGGACTTGATCAGCTATAGGGCTAGATTATTACTGTACCAGTCACCAGTCACTTGAGCCATGACACAAGCTGGCCATGAATATCCTGTAACACAGCCCCAGAGACTTTCTTTACCTTGAGTGGTCACTAGTTGCATGTGAAAACCATGACAGTTTCAAGAATCATTACAAGATCTGTACTTTTTTCCCCCAAAAAAGGTTATTTTGCAGACTGGAAGAAGGTATTTGGGGATACATTTAGGAAACTAAAGTTACATGCTTTGATGTGAAAAAAACAGTCTGTCTGAAATTACATATTCTGAGCTCAGCATTAAACCCAAGTTACCAGTTTCTTAAAAGGAAACGCAGTATGCTTTTGAAATTAAAACAAACTTCCACATGATTGGAACCTCCTACTTCATTTCTATGCATTTAACACAAAATACAGAAACCTCTGATTTGGAGCTCAGCATGTTTCAATGCTTTCCAAATAGCTTTGAGGGCAGCTCCAAAGCTAAAGGTAATTATGAAAATAAAGCTTTGAATTTCTCAAGCAAACCAAAAGCTTGTTTTAAACCCTGAAAAGAGACTTGTGGAGACTGGGCCATGCTCAATGACCAGAAATGAAGATACAGGCTGGTTCTGCACTAATCTATTCACATTTGAAGCACATCTGTGAACAATTTCTATAGCTTGAACTTAAGAGATATGCATGCAAAAGTTTTAACAGAACCTTACCTACCAATTCAGTCTGGACTATTCTGCAAAATCAGGTACCTTCAAGAGCAAAGCTCCCAGAACCCTTGATACAGAGGCCTGAAGATTAGGCATCCCTTGCTTGACCAATTAGTTTCTAATTGAAGCTGTATAGGTTTTGCTTAAATTAATTTAGTCATAAAAAGGTTCACAAGGTCTTTACCTTGCTAGAGACAAGCAGCAGCACAGTTTCCTTGCTCAGAATTCTCTAGGTGTCTAGGTGTCAGTGGGTTTAAGGCTGAAGAAACCCCACCTTTCCTTTCTCTTCAGGTCTCACTCAACATCATCTCCTGACTTTCTCTAGCATCTATGGCTCTGGCTTAATATTTTAGTCCCAGTAATAGTAATTGGGGCAAACAAGCATTTGGGTTCTGCCTTGCTCTGTTGGCCAGTGCTGGCTCATGGCACCTCACTTAGCACTGGAGGGGAACCAGTGCCTCCATCTGAGGAGCCTGAAAGACAGCACTGGAAATGACAGAAAATAAGCAGACGGCTGGTGAAAACAACCAGAAAATTCTCTGGCTGCAGCTGGCTGCAAAACCCTCCCTGTTCATGAATACCTCTCAACATAACACTATTAAATAAATATCACACAATGGTGTTGACTTTACCTCTGCGTTGTACCCAGCACGTAGCCACAGCTAAGTATTGCACCACATGGGCCTAATGTTTGCTTTTCAATGATGGTCTGTGTTGGCTTATCAATCTCTGGGCCCATTTCCCACCTCCAACTTGAACCTGTGCTATTGTTGTATTCCCTCCTAATTGCCCAGATGCTATTGCTCATCTCCTCTGTGCCCCGAGATTGTTCAAGACATCCATTTTATGGTGCTGACGCTCCTCTTGTGCTGAGGCTAGTTTTCTATCATAAAAGCCCACCGACTTATCAGCATTTAGCTTACTGTCTGTCATTTCCAGAGGAGAGTTCAGCAGGTTTACACAGACCTTGTTGGCTAGGGTATGAGGAGACTTGTACTGCAGAGACCCCAACATGGGACATGTGACAGCAATCTCACGCTCACCAGGCGGTTCTGCAGGGCTTTCTAAGAAATTGTGTTCCATCCCATCAGCAACTGAGGCACTGTGGGTCCCTGGTCTGGGCTGAACATTTATACCACTAAGAACTGTTTAGTAGTGATGATATGAAAAATCTCCAATATTCAACATTTAAAGACCTTTACCAAACATCCTAAAACTTAGAATGTTGCTCTTAATAACAACAACATACAAAATTGGTAGCATAAGCTACACTAATATTCTGGTCTGGTTGTGTTTTTCACCTTCTTTTTGTGTGTGGTTTTGTTTTTTTTAATAGCATGAATATTATAAAGTAAACCACTGAAATGCCACATACCAGTGATTTACTCTTAACATATGTAAATTCAGGGCCCAGCTTTTGTAGTTTTTCAAACATGGAAGGAAGTTTCTTCAGAGACAACTACCTTATTTCTTTATATACATTAGCTGTACAGACCTTACTCTGGCCACACATGAATTGCACCAAAACCTAGGTTAGCTTCCATGCCAACGTATCAAGCTCAGCACCAGGGACTTCTCATAGAAGACTGAAAGTATGTCCCTCAAAACCCCTTGGGAAAGAAATGTGATGCTCCAAGTTAGACTCTAAAACTTTACTATAACCTTAAAAAGCCTCAATCTCTTCTTGTTGACACTGTTGAATATTGCTTTTGCTTGGCAGATCCTATTTCACACAGACCTGTCTCTCTTCCCCTTCTCCTTGTCCCATATCCTTATCTCCGGAGCTTTTCTTGCTCCCATCTCCCTTATCATCTTGGGCTCATTTCCAGAGATCTACTTCAAAAAAATACAGCAGCATGCAATAAACAGGCTAGTCTTGTCAGCTTCAAAACTTGCTCAAGTTAATGTTTCTGAAGCAGGAGAGGGAAAAAAGGGTATTCCAAGGGGAGCCCTCTTGATGTGACCATTCATGTGTCTATATCAGCAGTTCCTGAGTTTGTCAGCTTGCAGCCTCATTTCCTCATGACCTCTCTTCCATCAGCACTTTTTGGGGTCATGACCCTAACCTTGGAAACTTCTCATCTGGATCACTCAAAAATGACACCTCAAGAAAAATTTTCCAGTCGGTGCCATGTTTGTTTATGCTCCTGAGTTATGTGATTGCCCTGAAGTTCAGGTTCAAACTTGTCTCTTTGCTTGTTTGTAAGTCTGGAAAGAATTTCTCTGTGTCACTCAGCCAGCAGATAGTGAACTCTGTAACTTCTGACTGTTCTGGTTAAAGACAATTATATCCCAACTGACCTGGTATGGCATTAAGCACTTGGCTTCAAAGTTCAGCTGTGTCTGGATGAAGTAGGGATTTTGCTTCTCTGAGTCTGGAAACACCAGTGTTTTCTCTACTTGAGTGTCTTAATCATTCTGATACAATGGTTACTATACCCAAATCACTCCTTATACAGTAATATGGTTTAATCTACCACTCCATGCATCTTCACAGACATGCAATTACATGAACACTTATAGGCACTTTTCTGCACAGCCTGCCTTTCTCTTTAGTCATGGAGAATGTGTGGTTAGAGAAAAAAAAATAATTCTGATTTCTAATTCTGCTTTGTCACCTATAATCACTGTTAAAAGAGAGAGTGGGTAAACCCCAACAATAGCAGACTGGTTTGAATATTCTTGAAAACACTACTAAAAATGCCAGACTTTCAGAACATTTGCAGTTCAAATGTGCTGTGGCTAGTCCTGCTGGAATTTTCATGGAATTAAATTCAATGGGAATTTTTCTACTACCTGTTTTTTTCTATTTTCACATCCCTACTAAGCCTACATGTTTCTACAGAGTAGTTCTGCTTGTTCATTAAAGACCAGCTCCCTTAGCTTTGCTGTCCATCAAATCTCTCTCACCTGGTACTCTTACTCCAAACCTAAAGCAGTTGCCTGACTCTATTTGACCTCTGTATAGTTCAATGTTACTGCTTTCAATTTAAACAGCCAAGACATATCTGCCTAGACACATCAGGCTGAAATCTGGGGAATGTAAAGTGGAAGCTTAATGCTAGTGGCAGCACCTGGGAGCAGCCAGCCTTCATACCTGTCTTGGGGAAACACAAAATATAAATCTCAAGTCCAAGGGGAACCAGTTAATACAAGTGTATGAAATGACCCACCACTGCCCATGCAGCTGAGGGGCATCAAGTTACTGAACACCACTAGAGGAGACAGAGAGGACAAAGACATTTGATGTCTGTGGCTTTTACACCACTGTGAGTACACAAGGCAGTTTTGTACAAACCCTTTTTGCAATTATTCGGTCTCCATATGAGGTTTAAGCATCTGACTTTGGTTGTTGCCAATACAAGAGATTAGGCTGAAAATGTTTCAGCATGAAAGGCAACTACTGAAGCCAACATCAGGGTTCCTCTTTCCCTCAAATATGAGGGCAAATCCCCATGGCCTGGCAGTGCAGGCCAGCAAACAAGGAAAATGAAGTCATGTTTTGTTAGAATGAAACTTGGTGAGCACCAGAGCACATGATCAGCAGGGAGAAGTTCCTGTCTGAGCCTGTAATGATTTGCATGAGACAATCACTTGTTTACAACTATACAGCACTTTCAGAAGGGTTGCTGATAGCTACTGAATTGCAAATGGCTTTCTCTTTCTTTTTCTCTTCCGCCTTTTCTTGTACCATTATGAAATGGAAAACCAGTGGAAATGGGAAATGTCAAAGTGATCGGGCTTGAGAATCTGGTGTGGTAATTGCTACTGAGTTTACACTGATAAAACTCTCTCAAACTTCTCCAATTTCAGGCAGGGTGTTTCAGATGGAGAGGGGATTTCAGATTTGTGGGGAGTTGTCTGGTTGCAGTTGGATTTTGCCTTTTTTTTTTTTTTTTTTAATTAAGGAAATTCAACTAGGATGGAAGTAGAAACTTTGCCAGATCCCAAACTGCAGATACTAATCCATTCTCATGGCTAGAAAACATGCATATTAATGAATAACATTCTATATAAAGGAAAAACTGTAATGTTAAATTGAAAAGAGATACCAAAATAAAAATCTTATTCATCCTGATAACACATCGTAAAGGAGGATTGTTAGTCCCCAGTTCTGCACAGACTAAATGGAATTTTGTAAAAAAAAAAAAAAAAAAAAAGCAGGTGGACAACCGAAAAGGTTTTGGTTTGTATGGGAGATAAAACATCATTGTGAAGAAAAGGCCACTATCAAAGGTTCATGTCTGAAAAACTAATTGCATCATAACCATTGTAGGTACATGGCATCTGTAAAATCAGGTTAGACTCCCATTTGATTTATCAAACACACAGGGTATTGTTTCAGTGGTGTATGGAAGCACCCTTTGAAGTGCATATTTCATATCTGGGTGAAGTTCTCATGGACACGTGCAACATCTGTAACATCCAAGGAAATATAAAGCGGCATTTTAAGAAAGAGACTCCTCCAGCTTGGAACAGAGGTTCTTCTCTTAGGATTAGAAGACCTCAGCTAATGTTTGGGCTCCTTCTGCTGATCCAAAGAAACCAAACAGCATGTGGGAAGGTGGTAGAGTCAATCTTGTAAAATACTCCAGCAAGAGTATTAAGAGGCAATAATCTAGCAGATATCTTCATTGTATGTGTTTTAGACTTTAGGGTACCAGAAGGCCTACCCTAAAGCAAGAATAATGTGAGGGATGGGGAGCCTGGGAAAATGCATAAAACATGGAAGTGATTTTGAAAAAAAGGTGAAACTTTGCATGCAATCACAGAGCAGCCACAAAGCAAGGGGTGAAGAAAGAGTGTAAAGTGAACTCGCTGGCCACTCTGACAGCCCTCCCATAGGAACAAGAGTTGAACTGACACATCTTGGTAAGATTCCCATTGACAGGGACTGTACACAAAATCATGCAAAGGGATACATTTTGCTCAAATTATTACAGAAAAGATAACCTTGTTTGCTCACTCATATATCAGTGCTGAATCTGTACCCACTAACTATATAAGCTACACAGAGGAAAAAAGCAGCTGGTAAAAGAACCCTACAGAGTAGCAAGGGAATTCACTAAAAATGCATAATTCTGGATAAGAATGATTGTCAGAAACTTCATACAGCCTCCCATGTAATCCTGTACCTGTAAAAGGGAGAGGATATAGACAATATAAGATTTTGTTTGTGAAAGTGAAAAAAAAAAAAAATCCATGTAGTCCTTAAAAGAAGATTAACTCTTTGAAATAACAAGTATAAAAAAGGAATAATTCACCACAGAAGTTTGTTACTTCTTGCCCTTTCTTTGCCTATTATTCCCTAAATCAGCCCATCAGAAAACAAATGTGGAAAATTGGCACAACTAGGCATCAACATGACAGCTGTGAGCCTTACCCCACCAATATTCTAAGTAAGGATAACTGCATTATGATAACAGATCACATCTGAGATACCAAATCTTCAATCCCCAAGATAGAAACATTTTATCCACATCTAGGAAATTACAATAATCCTATGAATGTGGAGACTGACAAAATTTCTTTGAAGGTGCTGAAAGGCATGAATGACAAAAGAAGACCAGGAAACCTGAAACTAGGAGTGCACAAAATTATATGAATCAACAGAACAGCCCAGAGATGCTGGAAGGGTGGGGGGTGGTGGAGAGAGACCAAGGGTATTTGAACCTGAACCTGTATCTGAACAGGTTTACATTCAGCATAGCGTTATCCATGTGTCATGCACAAAAGCAGAACCTATTGCTGTGCACTACCCTTGAGGAATGCTGCAATATTGCCTTATGACATGGTAGTCACTCATGAGATGGGCACTTATCTAAATTAAGTGCTTTCTAACACCAGATACTCTTTCACACTTGCTTTTTTAGTGGATGCTTTTTAAAATAGCTTGCTGTCCAATGACTTGGAGTCACATGCTTATACCATTGGACATTCAGAGAGTATTTAACAAATTCTTTGGGCAAATACTCAGACTTGTCTAGATAAATAACATCTATGTCTGTCACAGAACCTCACTTCCCTGCCTGGAACAAACTGAAGACAGGGGGAGATGTTTCCACAGTCAGCACCAGAGCTAAGACTATGGAGTGAAAGGTGCTCACCTGTAAATTAGAACTCCAGGGCTATTTCTAACAAGCAGAGCCAGCAGAATAAATGGTCAGTGGATTGAGAAAAGACATTTACCACATGAGGGTGAAGAATTCGGAAAGGAAGGCTGTGATTATATTAATCTAGCTCCTGTTCTTGCAAGAAATGCATCTCTGCAGAAGCAGCAACAGAGACTGAGCAGGGTGTGCAGACTGACCATACAGACAGGGACAGATACAGCCAGAGATAACCCAAGAAAGAGGTTGGCAGAGACTGCTGGATGGGCTCCATCACCTCTCAGGAAGAGCAGCTGGGACTTCTCTTGTCCCTGGCTAGTGCCTGGCTGTAACTGAGGGGGGTGAAAGGAGCTCAGAGCAATGAGATAGGAGTGAGCTGTACTGCCATGCTTTTAGATCTTGTGCTTTATTAATTTCCCGATCTGTGCGTCACTGGTTTGGGAGCATCAATTTATCTGTGGAAAGGCAGCTCCCTGTCCCCAGCTCTCCTAGTTGTATACGCACAGCAGTTTTAGAGGGTAAGAGTGATTTTTGTATACTTGCAGGTCCCTTTCTTTACTCTGGCATGAACTAGAGCACCCTGAAGATGTGTTTGGTTTCCCAGCATCCACAATGGACCCCACAATGCAGAGCATTTCAGTATGGTCCGTTTACGGTGTCCTTGTGCAGTGTTTCATGAGCTGGAATGAATACACAGTGTTATTCTTGCCTCTCTTTCCCCCTTTCTAAAGCCTCCTAATCCTGTCAGGACAACATACAAGATATTAAATGCAAGCAGAAGCCCTGCCCCAAGAGTGAAGTTCTGCCCCAAGAGTGACTAAGAAACTTATTAAATTACTTAAGTGTATATCATACAGGACAGACTATCACTGGAAAGAAAATACACGCTATCAGTGTATTTTCTTTCCAAGATCACCACAGGCCTGAAGCAAATGCTCCAAAAGGCACCAGAAATTCACTAATATGAATGAAAGCTGCTCCAATGAATACTACAATGCCCTGCACAAAAGCAGCCACAGACCTAAACCCCAAAATGCTTTGGCAGAGTTGACCACACGGCCATCTGCTAAGTACAACAAGGGCCCTGGAGCCTTCATTTCCTCCACCTCAGGCATCATCACATAGGTAACCTGACTCATTCTCTTTGAGTACCTGAGGGACTTAAAATAGGATTTAGGCACTCAGAATTGGGCCTCGAGACTGCACTAAGGTTAAAGGCCACAAGCAAATGGTGCAAATAGCCTTCTCCTTGCAATGCAAATGACAGGACGCAATGGTTCTAATGCCTGACCAGAAGCTGCTGTAAATTTCCTTGTAGAAACACGAGATCTATGCTGTTTATCACAGATTTACCAAGTACAGTTAATACCCTGGCATTGACACTGCCTTGTACACCCTCAATACTACCGTGCTTTGTCCCATTAAGATTTTACAGCAGAAGAGATAACATGAGGTTGATAACCCATTATAAACAGGTATTTTTCTTAATCTCCCCCTCTGCATGGCCCCCACCATGTTGTAGCAGGAAAGATTAACACTTCAGGCCATAGAACTTGTTTCTAATATCAGTCTGTAACCAGCTTCTGCCTGAAGAAAGAGACTGATCAGCCATTGAGGTCTTTAACCTGGCAGTTTAATAGCTTGCATGAATATTAGCATTAACATAAATAATTCAATTGCTGAAAGTCATCTTACTGTCAGAAGGAGCTGAATAACAACCATTTCTAAACCCTTATGTACATCCATTTACAGCAGCTGGGCTGTGGGAGTATATAGACCTATTTTTCAGCTATCACAATAATCAAATCATTCCTCATTTAAGAGTGAATTCATTTGCCTTGATATCAGTCCCAAATAACAGTTCAATAAATTGATATGTAATCTCCAACTAAAACTGAGACCACGAAACTCCTTTATTCCTCAAAACAAATTTGAAGTCCCCAGCTGGATTTTGATCTTGGTGTGAAGCTGAACAAACTGAATTAATATAAAAGCCACCACTTCTGACTGGTGTTTCTCAGCTGCCCCAGTGTAGCCACAAAGATCAGAATCTGTCCTTAATATCTCTGCACACTGGTACTGTAGAGAACTAGCTCCAGACTATTTATAGTTCACACTATATATACACACACTGCAGTTTCCAAAAGCATATTTTATCTTTTAGGAGGACAATGCTTTCAGAAATGTAATAAAAGGCAAAGTATTGGTTTGTTTTGTTTTGTTTTTTATAAAAAATCTGCTCAAATCTTTAACCTGGAAGAGTGGCCCCATGCTGCCAATCAGATAATAAGCTTAATTCTTACATCAGGCTTTATTTGTAGCTCACTGTGTAGTTAATGGTTGCAGCTTATCTAACAGGAGAAATGTGAAACCAGAGTTTTAGAACAATAGAAACAAGGCTGTCACCAGCAGGCTGCCAATGAATCATGTCCCTACAGTCAAGTTCTCCCAGAAGGTCATTTGTAACAGAAATACACCTTCGCCTGAAGCTGGCAAAATGCTGAAAAGTGTTTCTGAGTTTAATAAAACATGGAGCATATCCATTACCAGAACAAATTCACCTGATAAGTATTAAGTTCTGTTGATTGCAAGACTTAATAGTAAAGGTTAACAAGTGAGCAAGCAGGACTGCTTGCTTCTATGTCTGCAGTCCTAGAGGTGGTTTTACCTTCAACCTAAATTCAAAGCATCTAAAAGACAGCTCTTTACAAAACTTAAGACCTTTTTTTTAAAAAAAAAAAAAAGTCTTTTTAAACACTAAGTAACTTTCTTCCACAGCATTCAGAACTGAAACCCTGAAAACACTGAAAGGCAGTGAGCTCTAAAATGGATTTGCCAAGACACAAAAAACAGAGCTGACAATTTATCTTTTGTGTCAGAGACATATGCAGAAAAGGGACATGGAAATAAAAAAAGAAAAATCAGGTACTACCTGTGTCATAAATATGGGAAGTGGTTTTGCTCATACATAATTACTTTAACTGCTCTGTATGCAGTTTAAAGAAAAAAAAATTATCTTCTGCTGCAGTAGCAGAAGAGGTCCAAATTTTCTTCAAGAGAGAAAAGAACAGATGTTGAGGGAAGCTATTCTTTTAAAAAGAATGTCATTGGCACAAACAGCTGGCAGTCAGTAGTGTATTATTTATATGTGGAGTTACTCATGCTTTTTAGCAGATAAGAAAGCAATATCTCTTTTCAATTCAGGTAAGGAACATAAGTGGCTCTACAGCGCCACTGGCCTCTGGGACATGTTTCTTATCATATCAGAAACATCTGTCGCAGTGCAAATGAATTCATTATAAAAAGCACATCAAACAGGCAGTTTCAGGGTGAGACTGCAGCCTGCAAAGAAATTGGAAATCCAGTCTCTCCCTACAAAAGTTGGTGTGGTCTGTCCCATATTTACCAGTTGGGATGAGGGCAAGCACTGGGAAAAGAGGAAAAAAAAAAAAAAAAAAAAAAAAATCCTTGGAAATGTCATTATTATAAATTATCCCTTCTCTAGGAGCCAACTGTGTGTGAGAATGGGTTTCTTCACAAGGGTCTGGTGTTTCACATGCAGAGCTCACAGACACACTACAACATGATTACCACATTACTCCACACTGAATCCCCTGCTTCTTGGAGCTGCAGACAGACCTGACTGTAACCATGGCCTTTGTGGTCCAGAGGACTTGAGAAAATACCCATAGATTGAGGTAGTGTTGGCAAACAGGGGAGTTATCAGCAGAAGTGCACTTGTGCAGGCTGCACTCCCAAAGCTAGAACCAAACCCCTTTTAAGGGCAGTTGACAAGATGATAGGTGCTCCTGCTCCCAGGGAAGGCAAGGTCACGCTAAGTCCATGCTAAGAACAGAAACAGGGCTGTCTGAAAACCGCTCACACACACACGTTCATCCCTGCTGTAATGCTGCAACTGACGCTAATTTAGAACACAATTTGTAATATGGGTCATGTTTGTCTCTGTTGGTGTTCTCCAGGGCTGGGTCATTTCTGCGAGTACAAGGACATTTTTGTGCTCATCTTTAGCAGGGAGGAATACAACTCAAGGTGACTTCAAAATCCCTCATGCTTAGAAATGACTCTGTAGCTCTGGAAGCAGGCAGCTTGTTTGAGACCTCCCTGTCACACTGACTGCCTCTTGCTGTGCCTTTGGGATTTTATTAAAAACCACAAGAGAAAAAAAAAATGATTGTGTCTTTTGGCCTTGCTGAGAAACCCCTCGGAACTTCAGGTGATGTGCAGGGATATACTATGGAGAAGCCCCTGGATTGATTATTTCTTTAACCCACACACAGAGGCCAGGCACACACTGCTTTTTCTGTTCCACCAAAGACCTGCAGTTGTGGATGAAATGTGAAACAGTCTCATTTTCCCCCCAAGGAGTACTCCAACCAGGCATGTAACTTAAGAAAAAAAAAAAAAAAACGAAGAAAAAGTTAAAATAAGTAGCTGCTTCTAATCACAAAACATATATTCTTAAATATGCATACATCAGCAGAAATAGTGGGTAAAGGCTCTCATTCTTAAACAAACAGAAACATGCACTTGGGCCCTCATATGAAATGGCAGTAAAAGCCCAACCCAATAATTATTTTCCTTGATTTTCAGCCAGATGAGGCACAAGACAAATAAGTCATCAAGGACAAATAAAAGGAGGTTCATTCATCGCGTTCAGGGCTGGAATCCTTAATGGTCACCAAATGAACTAAGATAACTAAGTAACCATTGTAAATATTAATCTTTAAAGGAAAACAATACTCCCAACAACAGGAAGCCTGATAAGACATTAGATGTTGCCATCAGTGTTATGGAGTCTCTAATTTCCTTAGTTTTTTCTTATGCCTGGAGAGGGATCAGGAAGGGGAGCATATGGTACCTCTCAGAGGAAGTAAATTAACATTATTAATAGCTAATGTGGGAGAGGTGAAACAGTGATTGTTTGTGGTGGTTGTTATTGTGCTTTTGTTGGTGGGGGGGGCCTGTCTGCTAGTAAGTTTAAGCACTCAAGCCAAATTAAAACCCTTTTATTTATAAACAGAGATCTGATAACAGTTGCCTAAGCATCCACAATGCTTTGCCAGCTCACGCACATCAAGCTGATCTGAAGGGACTGTGTCCTAGGGTTTGTCTAAGGAGTTGGCTAATGCAGATGAAAACTTACAGCATGGTCCCTGTTCCCAAGTAACTCCTCTTATGGACCCTCACATTCTTCTTTGCATTGGTTTGAAGCAGAAGGAACAAGGATGGATACACATGTGCTTCTGATGAGGAAAACCTGTCCTTGTGCATCCACTGATGTAGTTGGATCAAAGGGCCAGTGAGGAGGTGGGTTGTTGTAGGCAGGGGCCGATGATGTAGTAGATATACTTCCAAGTGCCCAGTGATGGCACCAGGGGGGTTTCCAAGGGCTGCACAGTATGTAAGTGGCAGAATTAGTTTGCGGGAGCAATGTATTAGTGCTGTATGAGGCTAGATTGAATTGGTGATTTGGAAGGGTTATCTTGGAGTCCTGGGATCCCTTGCAATTTCCCTGCACTAACAGAACCACCTACCTTTCTTAGGTGTCTCCTTTCATCTCTTTCCCAAGTACAAGATGGTATTTATTTACTCTAACAATGACACTTAAGTAACTACAGTTTATATTCTCTAAGAGGGTGGGACTCTCAACCCAGCCTCAGGTCTATTTGTCTCAGAGCACCTGAAAGCATAAAATACATTCCTCATTTCTTCAAGAGATCCTATACTTTCTACTTTATTTCCAGTCATGAAAGCCCGAGGCAATTCCTAGCTGGCCTGGCAGAGGTGGACTTCATAACACCTTCTCTGCTGAGACAAACCGCAAAATAAGTCTGGCAGATCTTATTAAAAACAAAAGGACTTGATGAAAATGACGCTGTGAGCTCCATAGATATAACCATGTTTTGTGGAAATTGTTCGGTAAAATCTTTAGAAAGAAAAGAGTGGATTTTGGTAGTGGATCTTAATAAAAATTGAGTAGCCTAGTAAGAAAACCTCATGCTTCAGGGGACATGGTGATTGCTTTATAGAGACAAAGGAATTCCCTCTGCCCTTGAAAGCTTATACTTCAACTGCAAGTTAACAGCTCAATTTTGTTTTCTAGGCTTGAAGAGGATAATATGAATATCTTAAGTTGATATAGACTTGAGTTAAACAGGTGCAAGTGCTCTGTAAGGAAACTGTTTCCCTACCATACAACTCCACTTGAAGAGATAACTCAGTAAACTCTGATCAAATTAGCACCTTAAATCTGGTCTAGGATTCCCCTTCCTGAAGGATGATGGAATATTTTATTTCCTAAGTAACTCATCACATTGATCAACAAGTTCATGAAAAGCTGACAGAGCTGTGCATTGTTCACTGCTGCTGTGGAGTTATATGACAAAGATAAATTGTTCTCTGTGTTGAAGCATGGGTGGCTTATAATGTTGAGAAGTTTTCCCCACTGCCTATTTTAGGGCCCTTTAGTATTTCAAGTTATGTAAACGTAAAACTGTTCCTCCTCAGCTCTGAAGAATAGGAATTTCTGCTTAACTGGGTTAGGGCTTAATTCCAGACACAAAATGGAGGATGCTTTCATGATGGCTTAGGAAAAGACAGATGTTTAACTAGGATGGCTGTATAGCAGGTGAGACATTACCCCAAAGAAATTAAATGAATTGCCCGAGTTTGAGTGAGAAACAAAACTCATTGCTAGGCCTTGTGTACCACATTGGGGGGTGCAGAAAGTAAAATGCTGCATTATCAAGGAGGAACAGACAGGACAGGTGACCCTACACTGACCAATGAGGGATTCCAGCCCATATAAGTCATATGTAGTATAAAGCTCAGGGATCTGGAGGGTGTCTCATTCTTGAGGTTCCTCTTCCCAAGGAGAGTCCAGCTTGGCTCAAGTCCTCTTCCAGTTCCTTCCTTGTAGCATCTGAGCAGGACTCTATCCATTCTGCCCTCAATACCAATCAGTGTGTTCCTGAATCCGGTACCAGAATCCAGCTCCCAGCTGCTGTGCAGCCCAGTCTGGGACTCTCCTGATGCCTGCTCCATAGCATCAGTGGTGATGGTGATGTAATTACCTCTGGGGAGTTGGGTTCAATACTGGTGTTGTTTATATATATGTATATGTTAATTTTTATTATTATTTTCTTTTTCATTAACGCTGTTCTAGTTTCCTTTTCTAATTGCTCTCCCTTATTCCCTCTCTCCCTTTGGGGAAGAAGGGAGGTTAACAGAGAGTGCCTGTCATAGGTCTAAGGGGCTATTCTAATCCTAAACTGTGACATGCATCAAGCCAGATACTTTAGTGCCTAGAGCACCCCCTAAGAAAGGTAAAAAATCTTCATATCTTCATAACCTTAATTACCAATATGATGATATCACCCTAATAATTACAAGTTATTATACTGTGGTCATGCATTCACTTCTTACTGTCAGTTCCCACCTTACATCCACACTGAGCACCAAGTGAGGTTGTTTGGTGGTGGCAGATGAAAACAATTCTATTTTAAAACCAACACAACCTTTTTTTTTAAAAAAAACAACCATATTGTAGTTCCCTGGAAGTTCTGGGAGTGCACTGCAACTGAGTCCAAAAGAGATCTCTGTCTTACCCTGGTATCAATGGAGTCTTGGAGGGTGCAAGGCAGCTGGAGAGCATGAGAAGCACTGGGCCATGCAAAGAACACACACAGAATTAATATCTGCACAGAGCTATCGCTCACTTTGAACCATTGTCTAGCCTTACCATGTAATTGATCACATTTGACTGAGCTTCATGGAAGGAGTGAGCTGTCTGGGGGTAGCTGTGATAACTCATCTGTAACTTGGACTCTCCATCCAGGAAGGGATGTATGGCGAAATACAACACTCCCTCCTGCCTCACTCACCCCTCTTGGACCTTGGGCCAAGGTGCAGGAGCCATCCCTCTTCCCCTGTGGCACATGAGAGCAAAGGGCATGTGCCCTGCTGTTGGCTGGAGCAGCAACACCCAGAGCAAGACATCAGGTGATGTTAACAGGTTATTTGTGGTAAAGCTCAGCAACTTGATTGCTAATCTCTGGAAACTAGGTAGAAGGCAGGGAAGGATTTTGACCCCACAGGGCATCTCAGCTGCCATGGGCACACACTGCCTCCCAGGGCCATCCCAGGGAAGTGTGTCTTCAGGGTGCTCCTCCCCATACTCGAAGCCAGGGCATGACTGTAACTGCCACAGGACAATTTATAGGACAAATATTGAGGATAATTAAGGATAATCTCTGCTTTAGGTGTCTTACAAACAAGGTCAGGTACTCTTTCCTTGTGAGATGTGATAGAGTTAGGCAGCTACCATTAATAGCAGGTACTTGTTTCTCAGAATAAATAATAAAAAAGCACCCTATCTAGATCCTAAAGGTTTCCTGGATTTAATCTTCTCAGAACCCATACAAGATCATTACAGTGAGATCTGCCTCTAAAGAGCTGTAACAGTGAATTGCACTACCAGCACCACATTCCTGCTGGTATATGTTTTCCTTACTGCACTGAGACTGGCAAATACAGAGAGGTGCTAGAATATTTATGTCCTGAGCTCACACAGTAACATGCTTTCAAATAACTTGGAAGGTCAGGGTAGATTAGGTAGTCACATGAAAGCAAAGGAGGAATCTGCTCCAGCAACTTCTGCTTTTTTTTTTTGTGGTCTGCTGATTTCATAATGTTTGGTCATAAGATGTTGTTTTCAATATTCACTTCTTATCATGATGGGCTTGTCTTTAAGTAACATTTGCATTGCTGGTAAAGAAGCTGGGACAAACCAAATCTTGATCTTGAAAGATCCCACTATTCCCTACCCAAGGGGACTTGAGAGGGCACATGTTGCATGATCTTTTCTGCCTATGGATGTGACAGCTGAGACAGGAGAAGCTGTGGCAAAACTGCATATTCCAGCATCTGTTGCACAATCCCTGTGCACCTAAAAGTATGATTTCCAAGAAATGAGAGCAACAGTAATTATTTTTATGTGAAGAAGGGATATTCCTTGGAAACATCTGTTTTGTGCCATTAGAGGCAGGGTGATGAAGGTGAAGGACTAGCAACCATAGGAGGCCAGCTGGCTTATGGTCAAACCATGACTGTGCTGGGACAAGTTCAGTGATTTCTATAGAAAGGTTGATTCAAAACACAGGAAGAATATGTGGCAGCAGACACTGAGAGATCACTGTTACTGTCAAAACAGCAGCACTCCTGGCCTAGCAATCTCCTATATCATGTCTTTATGAGTCTATCTCTCCTTTTACATCTAGGCATGCTGATGCAGTACTTGAGCAACTTTAGCAACATGAACATCTCAGCCTAGCTATAGTTTCATTACACTTATGAGATTAAGAGCAGCATTTGATCCTCAAGGATGTACACAGCATCTGAGCTTTTGCGAAGAACCATGCCCACATAGTTATGAAAATAGGAACTGAAAGAGGCCTTTCCATGCAGTCCAGGTAACTGCAGTTCTACTTACTCCATAACATTAAACAAATATTTTCTCTGTACTGCTCTGTGCTTTCATGATCCTTTGAAAGCTCAAAGATAAACAAAAGTCTCCTGAAATGACCTGTCTGCACTAGATCAAAGAATAAGCAAGGGGAAAAACCTTCACAGTATTAGGCCAGTCAGACTATCCATGGCTGCAAGGAACTTCTTCCTTGCCCTCACTTATCCTTTTCATGTGACACTTCAGCTCAGGTAGACTAGCCCTTTTTCTCTACTTTAATGTTTCATTAAGCCCCAGAAGCTTTCTAAATGAATGTATCAATATAGAAACCAAAGCCTGGACACTGTGAGGTTAACAGATTAAATGGGCTATTAATCCATCCTGGAACCTCCCACCTTCCCCAGTGACCTTACAGTATGGTATAGACAGAACTGAGCAGAAATGGCATTCAGCTCCAAACTCCACCTGGGAGAAAAATCCTGGGCCTCTGGTTTAGTCCTCTCTGACAAAGTCAGGCTTAGTGATGAATGAGGTCTAGAGTGAGAGTACACAGAGCAAACCAAGAAGCTATAGGGTAAGCTCTCCACTGTGCTAGATACAACAAGGCCAACACATGCAAAGTGGAGAGAACAGTCACTGTCACTATTTGTGATAATAAACTGTATCTGCTTTGTGATCCTTACCTTTTTTTATTTTTTTTTTTCTTTTAATACAAGCCAGGAAGCACTCCTCAGGTCTAGCTCAGCTGATCTTGGCACCCATGACTGAGTTCTGCAGAAAGGCAAATGGCTAGATCATAAGGATGCTCCTAGCAATGAACAGCACCTCACAAGTAAAGCACAAGGAGCAAAGCTGACTTGCTGCATACTAATCTCTGGGATTGGGATATTTATTTTTGTGGATGGTGGGCTTCCCTGATACTGGTGATGACCCCACCCCCCTTTCAGGAGCCCAATTCAGCTCTCTTGACAATGAATTCTGTATTCAGGCAATAAAAGGCACTTGAGCTAGAGAGCAAAAGAGTAGGGCTAATTTACTTCTAAACAACAGTACTACTCAAGTGCTTCTGACTTGCAGTAAGCCCTATTGTTTGGCCAGTAATAGATGGAAATCCCTCAGCACAAATGTAGACCTTTCAACTCCCAGACCTTAAAAGAATTACTTATACAAATATAGATACCATCATATTACTTTACAGACTGGAAAACACAGACTTGACAAAAGTATCAGATAACTTGTACAGAGTCCCATGATAGTAGAGCCCATAATCATACCTACAGCTCTCTGTACTGTAATGCCCAACTGCCTGCATAATTTTCAGTCTGGCTGCTGAAAACTTTTGTTGTGACAAGAATATAAACACTTTATATTAATTTTTACTTATAAACTCTGTGAGATCACATTAAGAGGATGTAAAACTATAAGCAGTGGATCCAAAGTTCTCAAAGCACAGGAAATATTTTTGTTTGAAACTGTAAAGATGGGGTGGTCTTACAGTTTCAGAAACAAAAAACACACTTTGAATTCAGCATAAGGATACACTCAGCTTGACAATGGATCTGTGAAGTCTGGCTTTTGCTCCTTACTCCATATAGATGATGAACCAGATTATGTACTTTGTGTTGAGCTCTTCCTTACAGGGCACTAGAGATAGCTAACAATCCAACGCCAGTGACAAAGCATGCTTGTACAATTAAGCAGCTAAGAAAAAAAGTGTACCTGCTTGGAAGCAGTACTGGAAAATTTGGCTTCTATGTTTCATGGCTGTGATTTTAAAAGGGCTAAGAGCTGAACACCCAGTGAACATCAATGCACAATGACTGCTTACTGAATTTTCTGAAGTCCTTAGAAAACATAAGCCAAGAAGAATAGTTCAATTTGTTATACAATCATGTAATTATATTAATGATAATGTCATATCACTAATCCCTGACATGGACAGTGTAGTATGTACAATAGCCTAGAAATGCATCAGATGCAATACAGACATACAGCAGAAGTGCATTCTTTTAGGTGCTTTAAATACAAAGTTGTGTTAGGCTTGGTGATCTTTGAATACTCTCTCATCACCATTGCATTTGAAATTTTGGGCTGGAGCCCTGCTTATTCATCCATAATGAGAAAGTCAGGCTGATGTCTGTTATTCTAGCCCAACTTAACTTTGTTAACTATGAGAACAAGGTCATGCTCTGTTAAGTTTGTACTTTCACAGTCCCTTAGTACCTTTGAATCATCCTATCTGTCAATGCACTGACAGTTATGGTCTTCTACTATCACTCCTTTGTTTATGTTCAAAGTTCATTCATTGCTGTCTTCCATTAGGGCTCTTTAACACATTCTCTGCCCTAGTATCTCCTGATACCACCTTCTTACCCAAACCTTCAAAAGTTTCCAACTGTCACTGAAGAAGAGGTAGTTTCCATGGGAACACTGAAGAGCAGGCTAAATTAATGAGGCATAAAATGAAGACAGTGTCCTCAAGCTCACCCATTTTGAAAATCTAGGTCATCAATGTTTGCTTAAAACATTCCACTATTCTAAAATGATGTTCACTTGACTGTTAAGGATGTAATAAAAAGAGAGGCTCTAGCATAAACCAAACTCGGCATGTTTAATATATTACTGTATGTCCATGTGAATAAACCATTCTCATAATTTCTCCCAGTCTGCTTTCCCTGTCCAGTTTCCTCAGATAATTATTTGGATGATAAAACTAAATCACCATTGGTTTTCTTCACCAAACATTTACTTTGGCCACCATAATCCAACTTTCAGGTAGTGTTCGAGTAACCTGCTATGATCTTATTGAGGGCAGGAGGTATTAGCTATGTCATCCATTACAATCTCATTTAGAGGATCCACAGGAATGAAAGAACTGTATGAATGAAAGTCAAATTCAATCTCAACTGTAACAAGTCACGGAAGCGAAGGAATGAAACCAGTGCTGAAATTCTAAAATGGAGTTTGCTTACATTTAATGCTGACTGATCTCAGAATGCAACCACAAGTAGCAAACACTGATCTATAGAAGTGTAATGGACCATGTTACAGTAAATGATTAATTGCATTCAGTGGGTTTCCTCAGTGAGAATCACAGTTCCTCTCGGGAATAGAAAACAGCCACACCAAGTGCTAGTGCTAAAATATGCTGTCAAGTATGTAAGGTTATGGAAGGCTGCCTTAAAAAAACCAAACTGTTGTGGAGGGAAATAACACTGATGATTTGCTAGTTATTTCCTCTACTAATTGGAAGCAGATGTAATCAGTTGCAGTCAAATACCTTTTGAAATGCAACTATTCAAGTTTTCAGCCATGTCTCAATCTGATCTCCATTATTTATAATTTATGCTGACTGAGGGCCTTCAGTGCTTTGATAGCTGGTTGATGATCTGTTCCCTTTAAAAGGCAAAAAGTCTGGTAACAGGAAGATTTGGTTTTTTCCTGTCCACAGTTGACAGTTGCAGGATTTCAGCTTTTGATGACAAGCGAGAGATAAAGGTTAAGAAAATGCCTATAACCTTATGATTTCCTGAGAAAGCAAGGTGTACATGATGACGGATTACTACTAAAAGCCTATTGAAATTCATAATATATTCCTAGTGTTATTATATGTAAAATCTGAAGTAAAGAAACCGTTTTTCTGGCCAATGCCTTTTTACCTGCCTAAACCCCTACATAATGTATTGGTTTAGGAGCAAAGTACAGCCAGGACAGTTTGAACAACTTGTCTGAAGCAGAACAGCAGTCCCTAGAAACATTTTGGTGTAATGCAATTACACTAATTAAAATAATAATTTCCACTTAAGTTGCTCCTGAACTGCTTGCTTGGCACATCTAAAGTCAGTGCATACAAAGGTCAGGTGCAGCCTCTCCAAAATCCAAGGAGGACAAAAAAAAAAAAAAAAAAAAAAAAAAGTTTTGCAGGAACCAAACCTCCAGGTTTTCTTGTTGCTTT
>JANHGL010007536.1:0-23897 GCA_024611195.1 Ceyx melanurus | reverse complement strand
ATATTTCTCATTTTGAAGACTTCCTTAATTCTAGCAGCATCACTAAGGACCATGGTGAATTCCACTAACATTGGTGAAATAAGCCTGCTAATCAGTGATTTTCATTTGTCAGTGGTAGCTCAAAAATTAACTCCTGGGTCTTTGTGGCTCTATAACTATCTAGTTCCAATGGTCACACAAGGAGTACATAAAATAGTGGTATAGGTACTGTTACAGCAAAACAATTTTCAGGGTCCTGATTACAAAGATAAAATGCTAAAAAAACCCAGTAAGATCAATAATCATATGTAGATGCCCTTTTTTATGGTTTGTTTTTGTGGTTTTTTGGTTTTTTTTGTTTTTGTTTTTTGTTTAATTGGGAAATAAAGCAAAACGTTTATAACAAATAAGTTTACAAAACTCACTAAAAGATGTCATGACTATTCAGCCACTGCAACATATCTCCTATTTCATTGCTCCAAAACATCAAGGGAAGTAGTGGTTAAAAAGAACAGTGTTGTCATGAGTATAAAGCACAGGACTGAGTCAGAAAGCCAACAGCTCTTTTCATGCTTGCAGTGCAACTTGTGCATAGTACTTTCTTTTGATTTCTTATTTTTTCTTTCAAACAAAAAATAGCCATACTGAACAAAGTTACAGAAGAGAAACTGTTCAAAAGGTGTTCTTAAATCACTTTTCCTTCTCAGCTGGACAGCATGACAAATTCATAGTAATACTTGGAGCAACAAGGCTCAGTGAGTACAGGGTACCTTACGTGCTCCTGGGCAAGTCAGGATGGCAAGGAATATTGGTTTTGCTGGTGATGGGCTTTTGTCTTGATACAAAATCAGGACTGAAACATTTGTCACTTTTCTTCTAATGTAAGGTAGTTGCTCAAGCTTTGGGCACACAAACATCACCTCCCTTAAGCTTTGTGTAAACAAATGTCCTGGCAGGAGCTCACATTTCTGGATTACCTCTGCACATAAATATGACTTCATTTCCTTAAAAGCTAGAGCAGCTAGATGGAGTTAGGAGCTTGTTTAGTGATTAACTCTGCCTTTCCTCCCCATCCCCCACTCCCAAAAAAATGAACATAAATAGAAAAATAATTCATACACAAGGAAATGGAGATTCTTCACCAAAGAAAGGTGTGGTTCTGTTGGGGGACAGGGCAAGTATTACTGTTCTGTGCCCCAGGAGTTAACACTACATCACCCAGATGGGCAAGGGAGAGAAGATCTACACTACAGACTACAAGTATAATTCCTCCTTTCTCCACAGGCATGCACCTTAGCAACCAAAACCGTTTCCTAGCAGTGGTGCCAGGTACTATTCTGGACCCAAGTTTCATCTCTTCTCTCCAACACCCCTTTCTACAGAGGCTGTCCTGGTTTCTGAAAATAGGATTGGGACCTCAAGTAAGGGCTTGTTCCAAAGCCCTGTGAAACAATGCATGATATTCAATACTTTTAGGCCATACCTACTACAGAAAGCCAACTAGAAATCCTGAAGACATAGAAAACCCCTGCAGCTAGGAAGAGTGTAAGGGTGGGAATGGTGAACTAGAGTTTTTGTCAGACAGACTGACCCCTTCCCTACTCTGATTTTTACAGCTTTCACTGTTAGCTGCTCCTAGGAGGGTGTCAGCTTGGTAGATTCACAAGGCAAAAAAGTTTTCCTAATCACAGAAAAACAACTACTGCTATTGTACAATGATGGTGAAATCAAAGCTCCCCAACTCCTGAAAGTCAAGAGCAAAATCCACAGACCACTTGTAAATCAAGGAGACAAACTCAAGGGGCAATCACTTAAAACAGATGGACCAGATCTGCAGTATGACTTGGATACCACCATGTCAATTTATACCATGTGAGGGATCCATCCTGCATATTTTAAAGCAGCAAACTTTGACTAGATTAGGCTGGTCTTAATCACTAAAGCATTCTCTTTAGGGAGTGCCTGTCACCCCAAAGAGAATTAACAGAGCACAGCCATTGTTAGAAGGAGGACAGAGGCCAGATGCTTTTCTGGCAAGCCCCCCATGGAAGGAAGGGTTGTGAGGTCAGAAGTGAGAAAGTCTCATTGCTAGTTTTTTTACCAGCAGTCCAGCAGGATTCCAACAGGTTGCAGGGTTACTTTTCCTTTGGACAGAATTGCAATTGCTCCTTCAAAATACATACTTGGCAGATGGAAGAATATCCAAAGATCCATTTGGATATTAGTAATTAGAGCTGGCATGAACTACTGAAACTGCTGGCATCTCTCTCCTTGGTTCTTTGCTGCCCAGCAGTCTAGTTCAATTCATCACTGTATTAAAGAGTGAAGCTTCAAAATATCATGTTCCAACTCTATTGCAAACCTGGAAAGAATCTAGAAGTAGGCAATGAAAATGTGACACAGATTCCAACACACAAAGGTACGAAGGAAAGGCCTACAATGTTCAAGGTGAAAACAAATCACAGAGGATGCGAGAGTTAAAAAGACTAAACAATAGCATCAGAAAAGTTTGCATATACCCATGGGGGGAGCAAAAGCAAAGTACTTATACCATAAGCATTTAGCTGCAGTTAAAAATAACATTATCTTCCTCTTCTTCAGTTAGATACATGGATAATAATTCAAAAACAAGCAATAGATCTTGGAAAAAATTGTGAAGGATCATGTCTGGATATGAATAAGAACATGATTTAGAGAGAAAATTCTACCTTTAGTCTGGTTATTCTGTTATCTACAGGATTTCTTGGGTTCTTCTCAAAACAAACAAACAAAAAAAACCCCAAACCAGAAAACATATAAACAAACAAACAAAAAGTGCTTTGGAGAAAGGATGCTTGTCTTCTAGTCACTAGTCAGAAGTGATCTTTTTTAGGAAGGCAAGCTTCTTTTTTCTTCTCTCATCTGAGATGGTCTCAGCCAGGTCAGAGCAGGCAAATTTGTGGAAGAGAGATAAACGCTCTTGAAGTTGCTATCCTTGTCTGCCAATCCAATGCATTCATACAACTTACACCTCTCCAGGCATTTCTGAACATTAAAGAGAAGGAGCCTTTTTCTGATTTTTCACATTCTGAAAGTGTCTTCATAGGGAACTTTCTCTCCAAAAGCAACATTTCTATGTATGACTTTGATCTATAGATTCTGATGTGAACACAACCTTCATCAGGCAGCTGTCATTTTGGAAGAAGGACCCAATGGAATGGGGTATATTTATATCACAAACACTTTGTAAAGCTGTTACATACAGTACAGTCTATTCTCTTCCATTGCATATGTATAAATAGTCTCCCCCTCATCTAGGGGTCAGTTGAGCTTGTATCTCAGTGCCTGCTCCAAAATCAGAAGCTCACTCAGGGTTTCTGCTTGTGACTGTCAACTGCTCTAGGCACACAAGTTTCTACTGTCACACTCGCTTTAAACACTGACAGCACAGATCCACAAAGGAGTCTCCAAGGCTACTCTACAGCCTAAAAAGCAGGTGCTTGCCTAAAAATCCCACCTGCAACACCTCATATGCCAGATATTGTGAAAACATGCTGAGTTGAGCCTGGCACAAAAACCTCAGATGGGGCAATACTGACTTTTTCCTGTTCCTGTTTCAGTTGGTAATTTTGTGGCCAAGAGCATATTACAGGATGTGGGAAAGCAGAATTCATCCCTGGGCTTCCCAAGGCTTGATTTCAGCTTTCCCATGTCAATGCATATACTTGGCATAATACAACCCAGGTCATGCTGAAAACCCAGTACTTCTGGTACCAAAAGATAGAAACCACTGAAGCATCTTCCTTGACTTTCTAGTCTATTCTTTTGATGACTGCCAACATGGGATACTGTTTATTTAGTATACACTGTACTAGCTCCTAAATAAAAAGGTATCCCTGATGAGGTAAAATCTATAGTCCTGTAAGTTTAGAGGGATTCAAGAGTCTAATGCACTTAAGAGACTTTTAATCAGTAAGATAAAAGGCCTGCAGGCTGGTGAACGTCCCACTCACCTCGGCCTTTCGCTGAAACTGAAAAAAGCTGCACCAAGTTAGTGGCCCAAGAGTAATGCTGGCTTGAAAGTGGAGGAACCTATATAGGCTCCTGCATCATTATCCTCTCTCTAAACCTTGTGCAGTCTGCTCTCCAATGCCTTGTGCCATTCAACTTTAAATGCCTCGAGTATCTGAAAGTCCTTGAGTTTAGACAGGCCAACAAGGCAGCAATCAGGAAATACTTTGCCAAAAGCCAGCTTACATATTGCTTTTGCCTCATTTTCATTATCTTGCTACTCTCAAATTGCTTATCACTCCAAGATTACTTTTTTTTTATGCTTTAATTTTTCTCCTGAGAGTAGAACTTGGTTTCCCAGTGACTACTGGGCTACAGCTTGGCCATTAGGAAAAGTAACAGAAAAATCACCCACTAATGTTTTGCAGTAATCAGTAAAAATTCTAATGCTTCATTTTAGTAATTCTTAAAATAATGCAAGAAATGATCTTTCCAAACCTCTGTCCAAGTCTGCTGGCCAGATTTATTTATTACACATGATCCAAAAATCCTGAAATCATAATAACTCCAGAAAAAGAGAAAAAAGGAAAAGAAATGCACTTTACGGGGTATTTGGTTGTTTAAGTCCACATCTATGTCTTCTTGATATCCAAATCCAATCTGAGTTCCATGACCCCCACCATTCTCTAGTTATTAGACTTGTTTATGTAATTTCTAAAAATAGAGAGGAACTATATTTTTCTTACATTAGAACATGACATTTTCGTAACAATTGGGATGTTAAGGAAAGAAGCCGCTAGGGGAAAAGGCAAGAAAAAGTTCAGAACATTTCCTTCAGCCAGCTTCTAAAACATACTGTGCATTTCCTCTCCACATGAGTTGGAGAACAGTTTTGGAAAACTGTTGTTTCTCACAAGCTTTCATCTCATGGCTGGTTTCAGAGAAAAGTATTCACAGCTGCATGAACCAACTCAGAATCTGCTATTTGCAGTTATTATTCTTTTCTTGATCTACAAGAATCTGGAGTTCTCACATACAGCTCCTTTTGTCCTTTCAGTCCCATTCCTGCCATCAGCCTTCTGACTTTGTATGGAGTTGCTGATGTCTCACTTGTAGGACTTCCCCCACCCTCCTCAGAACACATCCCTACCATTTGCTCTTGCATAAGGATCCCAAAGAGTCTGTAGTTACAGCCAAGTCATCCTGTTCTCTTCAGCTGTCAACTACACGGATGCTATTATCAGCTTAGTCCACAGCACTAAGATCCATTGGTACTGAAATTACTTTCCTATTCCATGCCTCTATTTGCTGGGTGCATCAGACTACCTGCAATTGTTGTTTTTGTTTTGTTTTGTTTTTCCTTAAATCTAAGCAGAACCAAACTTTTCACACGTGCTCTTCTACTAATGTGCTTTGTCGTTAGTTAGGAACATACATGGAAATTTCCCTCCTGATGATCTTTAAGAGCTTTGAAAACATAATTAATCTTCATAATTCCTGAAGTTGGTAAATGTTGGAACATCTTTTTTCAAGATGTGCAAACTGGTTCAAGATGTTACATTTCCATGGCATAGGTGAGAAAACCCATCAAGTGCAGAACCTCATTTCTGCTGCCCATGAGTCAGAAGTAACTTATGAACAACTTTTCTCCCTGCTCCTTTCCCAGCAGGGCTCAGTGAAAAATATCATCTTTCCTGGACTTGACTCTCGCATATGTAGATACTACAAATTATACCTTTCAACCCTTGGAAATACCAGTTACTTCTGTTTCAGAAGCATGTTCTTTTCCTGATTACTGTTCACTCAAGGTTGTCAGTGATCTACCCTGCTATTATGTGTAGGTGGAAGGTTTGGCCACATCAGACACCAGCTGTCACATCCTGACCTCTTGTTCATGTAGAGCAAACCCTTGTCATTGCTCCAATGGAAGGCAAGGCACTGAACAGTATTTGCAAGAGAACACAACTTTGAACCTATATTTGTGCCAAACACTCTTGACCTGAATATGAATGGACTAACCTCAAGAAAAACTCATGTATTAAACTCCACTTTGCTTCTCACAATAAACATGAACTCACAGGTCCTCCATCAGGTCAGATCAGGTATCTTATGTATAATGGTAACAGGTGGCACTAAGATGAATTAACTTGCTCCTTAAACACTTCTCCCCATAAGAAACGATGCCATCTTACACCACCCAAGGAACAGAACTAAGATCCCACCAGTGGATTCTGAACTTATGGACAGGAGAGGTTAAAATTCTACCACTAATACTAGGCAAAATTCTCATGCCTCTTTTGCTCCCAAACCACTTTTTTTTTTTTCTCTACACCAGCCTCCAAGCTCTTCATTCTATTCCCCCTCAAAAGTCCTGAAGGCTGTATGACAGGAACATAGAACTTGCCTGAGTGAAATAGCATGACTTACATCAGCATACAACAGCTGCCATCTATGCAGTGTTTTCTATTTTCCATCTGAAGTACCTCCAGGACCCTGTAAGTGCACATGTGCAAGAGAATAAAAGTATGTGTCACAAAGTCTGCAGACACAGAATTTACTAGGTGGATTGAGAACAATCACCAGACAACATCAAAGACTTGTCTTCTGAAGAACTGAGTCCCAGTAAAAAGGCACATGGTTGATCTAAGTTTGCCAGGTCAGTTTTTAGCACAAGCATCTCCCGTTCACTGCTTCCTCTCCTGTTCAGTGAGTCTTCCCTTCCTGGCATGCAGCAGCCTTGAGAGGAAAGTTACCGTGCTCAGGGAGGGCTTGGCATTGCACTAATGTACATTGACAGTGTGTTTTCTTCCCTGGAGGCTGGCCACACACAAATCCCCTTTTTGAGTCACTCCCAGTGAGAAAACCAACACCGGCATTCTGCTCTGTTGAAATGGTAAGGCTGAGAGAGCAAACATAAAAGGAGCTGCCTATCAGAAGGGGCCAGGGATGAGCTGATGTCTGGAATCATTGGAGGGAAAGGGAAGGAATTCCTACAAGTCCTGTGTAACACTGGTAAGGTGTGGGGGGGAAGGTAATAATAGATGCTGGAAAATTACCATTTGGCACAGCAGATAATACTTCCATCAATGACCCATACCAAAAATCAAGCTTCACAGGACAGATTCTCACTTTCTACTTTCCTCTTATTATTTTTACTGCTGTAACATTTCTCAGAGACATCAAGGTCAGTTTTGCCCTGCTCTATACAAATGTGGCAGAAACCATCTTGGCAAATACAAGGGTTGAAATGGGGATCAGCAGAGCAATAAAAGCAGGACTCTGCAGCTTGAGCTAGAAAGCCAGGCCAGCCACCTGGGAGCTATAACAGACCAATATCCTCTGCACATTGGGCACAGATGTGGACATGTAACCACAGGCCAGCATGTTACACAAACACATCATGTGGACAAACTGTATCTCAAATGCTTACAGGCTAAACAGGCAGAGGCAGAACAGGATAAAGAAAGGATTGCTAGCTAATGTGAGAAACAAGTCAAGTTTTCTTAAGAGTGAGATCAGAGCTTAGAAATTAATCTAGATCTCTCAATTACAAGAGGAGAATCACAAAACTGTTTTTCTTCCAACAAAGTCTTTCCATTTGTATATGCAGCATCCAGAAATGGAGAGGAACCTGTAGTGACATTTTCTCAGTAACCTCATTCCCCTCAAGCTACTTGGACATGGTTATTAAGTTATTAGTTGCTTTCTTCTGAAATTAAACAGGTGGAGGGGAATAAGCCAGAGGTTTACTTGGCTAAAGGTAACCTGTCTTCTGCCTTGGAATAAAAAGCAGAACAAATGACAACAGAGCTCCAGTAAAGCACTCCAATGACTAAGACATCTCAGAAACCTTTAAACACAGACACTTAATACATATCTCTAAAGGCAGAAACATGGAGTACATACAAGTCATAGGTCACTGTGCAAAGCCATCTCACTTCAAGCCAGATACTAACAATGGAATCAACTTAGATATGTTTGGGACCATTCACAGAATCACCAGCTGGCAATTCTTCCCTTATCTTTTCTCCTGGTGAAGGCATAAAAAGCAAATATATAATCATACAACTGATAACACTGAATTCTTCAAACTAATTCTACTCCA
The DNA here is from genome assembly GCA_024611195.1 of Ceyx melanurus. Taxonomy (NCBI): domain Eukaryota; kingdom Metazoa; phylum Chordata; class Aves; order Coraciiformes; family Alcedinidae; genus Ceyx; species Ceyx melanurus. The sequence continues at coordinate 15,823 of JANHGL010007536.1, read as the reverse complement.
GGTTGCTAAAAGTTAGGTTGAAGAGCAGATTTTGTTTTTAAAGCTCCCTGAGCAGGTCATTAGATGCTACAAAAAATAGGGTCCTTAGCCATTTCACTCAGCCCTTCCTCCACCTCCTATAGGCCCCAAAGTTACTTCTAGCAGCCCCAGTTGCTCTTCTCTCTATAGAGATGCCTTGTTTCATGCTCATCCTATTCCAATAAATTCCAAGCCTCATGTTCTGCATATTACTAGTATTTGACCAGTGTTAGATGTGTCAGCATTAGCACATCAGTCTATCCTTCTGAGAGGACATACAGAAGCATTCATACCACAGAAACATCAAGTTGTGCTGTAGCAGGAAACAAACAGCAGGAACATCTGCCTGAGGAGTCATCATGACCTTCTAAAGCACTTGTACCATCAAGTAGTTGTGTTGTGCTTGAAACTACAGCTGTACTAAAACATGAGAGTCTGGATGCATTCAAATTTCTTCCCTTTCAGATACTCTAAATCAAGAGGTGCCTTACTTTTAAGGCAAAATACACTCTGAGACTTTGGAGTTGAACACATTCAGCCATCCAGTGTTACTGCATTAGAGACAGGGGAAAAACTGCTCATTTATTAGAGCCTTGAAAGGAGAAAAGGCAGATTAAATGATCCATTTCCATAACTGCTGGTGCTATACACCAAAAAAACCCCGACAACTCATACACCAAGCTGTACACAATCTCATATATAACAAACCAGGATGTCCATAGGATTAGGTATAACTTGGTGCTTTTAGGCAGATATTCCAGTCCACAAAATCCTGAGTTATCAGTGGGATGTGAAAATATGAGTAGGCACCGAAGGACTTCAAACACTCAGGAACAGCACACTGGAGACAAAACTTCTATTATGTGACAGCTACCATGAATAAATAAAATTAAGTGAAAATGAAGATTGTATACAAGGCATAAACTCTTTAGATCTCATAATCTCCCAAGATCAGGTCTCATAGTAGGCATTGCTGATATTGATCACACAGCAGTAGTTGTCCCCAGAGCATTTAGCATCATCCTGTCTCCTGACACTACTTCATGTTTAGATACACCTGTACAGCACCAGCATGCAGCAGCACCAATTCAGACCCTTACAACCAGCTTGTTAGCAGTTGCACCCACAGAATTTCTTTTGGAAGGGGAACGAAGTGGAGTCAGCAGTAACCAAACCAGGATTAACCAAAATTAATCTGTCTATATAGAAAATGAAAGAGGAAAACATACTTCTGATGCATAGTAGAAGGTTTCAAAGCATTTCAAATTATAGTAAGAGAATGCTATAACCAAGCTACATAAAGGTTGCTCCTAGAAGCAGAGTAAGGGTTCAGAAAGATAAAATCAGAATTATTGCCAAATTTTATAGTTTAAGACCTTCACTTCAGCTCAGCACTGTGTGGGCATTTTTCTTGGCTTCTCTCCTTCCCTCAGCATATACAGACCAGCTTAGATCATCCTGTATGACTGCTCTGCAAGGAAGCCTTTGTTTTTTCTAAAACATGGCTTTGGACTTGAGATGTGTATATGAGCATGGATATTTCTGTACATAAGTGTCTACATGTGTGTATACACGTACATTCATGCACATGGACAGGAACAATGCTCCAGACTGCTCTCAACTGTCCTATTGAGGCAACACAAAAACACCACTAGTGTCAAGTCGGTGCTGCAAAGCCCACATCATGGACTGGGGCACATCTGTAGCTGAGATGAATCAGTGCAGGTATGAGTTTCTCACTGCCTGAGGATCTAACACTGATTGCCTCTCTGCTCATTTAAAACAATGTGAAAAGACAAGGAACAGCTCCTCATAAAAATAATTGTTTAAAGACAGAGCAATGACCTCCTCATGCTTACAGAAATACCAGCTGCTGGAGTGATATCCCTACCCTCAAACTTATCCTTGTATGAGTCATCCCTAAGACTGCTGAAGGGGACAGGTTGTTTAAAATATTTTCTAATTATTTTCGCTTCCACTCCACCAACTTGTTAATCAAGAGCTATTTCCAAAACACACTATAATGTAGCAGTGCTACAGTCCACAGGAGATGTACCAATGGGGTTGGATACCTTCCAGCTCAAACTGTCAGATGACCAAGCTGTTCTCATTCTTGGAATAAGATGCTTTTTACGGACAGGGACTTTGTGTTGGTTTTGTTGGTTTTGGTTTTTGTTTTTGTGGGGTTTTTTGTTGTTGTTGTTGGGTTTTTTTTTTGTTTGTTTTTTTTCTGTATTTACACAAAAGCCAAGAGGAATGCACGGCTGTGTGGAAATCAAGCTGCCTAGCTTGATTTTGTACTTTGGTGTCCATTCTCTACCAATGATATAGGTAAGACTTCATTTATTCCTTGTTCATTGCCCAGGGTGTTATTTCTTCATGCTGGGTATAAAGATTTGGCCTGTAGTCTGGCCATGTGGGCATGATGGCATGCAACATTCAGCCCCTTCCTGTGATTGCAGCAGGAACAAACTGAAAACAATTTTGCAGTCCCAAAGCCTTGGGACCCAGCTCCAAGTCTTGCATTGATGGTTGGGCTTGACTTGCACTGTGTGAATCATAGCAATTTGTTTGCAGAGAGTTCACACTTCTCCTAGCTTTCATCTACTTTGCATTCCTAACTTTTTTACATCTAAAGTTCAGTATGGAAAAAAAAACAAACAAAAATGAATACAGCACAGAACAAACCTCAGAAATTCAAATAAAGTTACCTGAAAGTATCCCAGCAATGGCAAAAATTAGAACAGGTTAAAAAAAAAAATTTAAAAATTGAAATTTGTCCATAAATTGCCTCTTTTCTCTTTGAAGTTTTAAAATCAAGTTTATCCCTACTTCATTCTTTTTGATCTTTCATCCTTAAAAATGTTGGGAAATTTTTGAAAAAAAAAATATTCACCATACATTGCCATACATACACATATACATACATTGCCAATTTACACTAGAATTGTTATCAATGTGTAGAGACTGTATATAAATAGATCAAAATACTAATTGAAATAATTGCAGGAAAAATGGCACAAGATTAATTAAGACCAAGAGATTATAAAATTTAAACTGTTTAAAAAAAATTTTTTAAGCATTTGAACTGCTTTTACCAAAAAAAATCTTTGAAATTAATCTCAGAAGCTTTGAAAATTCATATGAAGAATTTAAAAAGCCCCAAGTCCCTTCTTTTCTAAAAAACCCCAAACAAGTAGCTATATTTCTGTTACTTAACTAATCTGTCAAGCAGCAGCTCTGAATCTGACGAAGACAGTCCAAGGCATTAAGTGTATTGTTAGATCTGGATACTTTGCAGTTTTCCCTCCATAGCCATACGTATTTTTCTGATCACCAAAGAAAGTGTAGAGATCTGCAGTTCACCAGAAATTTAACATCTTAATCCTGAAGATCATGAACTGTTCCAATCTGGAACATTTGCTCAGTTTTACAACTAATTTTATTGATTTAAAGAGTGTTTTCACACTGCCTCTCCTCCCAGGCATGTTTAAACAAGCAGCAGTGTGCAGTGCCAGAACTCAACAGAAACATGTTCTATAGACAAGTAAACAAAATACCCAATGGTTTCAGCTACCCACACCATGAAGGGATTTTGAGCAAGTCACTTCAAATTATGGTTCAGTCTCTGAACACAAAGCAGAGTTTGTTTAGAGTTCTTTGGCTGTGTTTTAGGTAGGGTTGGTTTTTTTTTTATTATTTTGGTTTTTAAGCCATTGGCTGGCCTACAGTCAGCAAAGATGTTGTCTATTCATTCTGTTCCACCTCAAAGACTCAAACTGGACTTGATTTCAGTAAGAATTGTGTAGTATGTGATCTGGTTATAATTTACTCTGAAAACACAGGGAGTCATCTCTACTATGCATGGCTTGTATACCCAGTGACTACAGATAGAGCAGCCAGCCATCTGAACAGGCAGTCTAAATAGACTGGTACTGATAGGCTTTAACTAACCACACCACTGGTCAGAGAGCTCTGTCACAGCAGAGGAAATGGAAATCACAACCCTAAGGATGGTGATGGGTCTAGTCATACTGTAGTCAGGTTAGAAAAAAAAAAAGCCTCAAGGAAAAACAGCAGCTTTCCCTGAGAGCCAAGGTTAGTCTTTGCCATAAATCTGTTGGCAGTGGCATGGGGTGACATACCACCTCCTCCCATATGGTGCCAGGGCCAACTTGCAGGAAGCAGCTGCCACAACCACAGGATCCTGAATCATATATTAGCAAAAGAAGCTCCAACATGTCTCACCTATAAATTCGTCCTGAGGACTACAGTATCTTGACATGGGATCAGCTTTTTCCTCCATCACCAGCATTTCTTCTTGCTTTACATTAATGTTAGAATGATACTTCCGAAATTAATTTTCTTAACAGATTTTGCATCTTGAAATGATTGTCAGAGACCGCTGTCTTCTCCATCACTAGCACCCCAGAGAGCATTAAGTACATACAGGCCATAGTGTGTTACCTGCAAGGAACATTACTGTAGCTAGTCTGCAATGGCCTGAAAGCTTCCTTGCAGGAACTTCCTCACAGTTCAGTTCTAAGAACACCATGCAAGAACTGACAGAGACTGTTTCACTACCCATCAACTGAGCTGATGAACTAGCTCTACCCTATCACAAATATACTTCTGGGCTCTCCAAGGTTGAAGGTCTTAGCTGCTGCTGAATCCACTGTAGAACATCAATTGCAGTCCATGGTAGATCATGCTGGCAAGGAAGGAGGTTAAACTATCACCACATGTATCTAATTCTCCATTGCTTTTGTCAGTTTTTTATTGCCTTTCACATTGAAGAAAACAAGCCTGCTCTAAACCTGGAGGACCTACCCTCAACCCTTCCATTCTTCTCTCTGTGCTCACATTTCCCTCCTGCAGAAATAATTACTGTTTTGACATCAACTTGCATCAAGAGCCAGGAGGCATCTGACAGCATTTCATCAGTGACAGACAATACACCCTTCTCATCTGGTCCTTATTTTGCAAAACACAACTCTTGAAGCAGATCACCACAATTTAAGCATTTAGAGCCTAAGCACCACACTACATGGGAACATGAGGATCTGCTGCTGCATAAGATTTTGGCATCTCCTCACTTTTATGGTTAAGAACTGTTGACATAATAAAATATAAACTAGAGCTGAGGTTCAAGATGTTCATTATGCTGAGGAAGAGAACCACATGGGAAGTTTCCAATACAAATAATTGTGACCATCATTTTGAGCCATGGCCACATTGAGTTCCACATTTGCAGTTTGGGCTTGGGTAGATTGTTTACATGACAACATGTCCACCAAAACCTACTTCACTGCACAGCAGCGATATTGAGAGGACTCGCATTAAGGGCGCTGGGTTCAGAGTCCTATAGCAAGCTTGCTAAACAACAGAAGAAAAGGCAATACAACACCATGAAAGAACATGTGAGGAGCTGGGCAATCATTAAAGGATGACAGAGTACTAGAAAATGAAGCCATTGAATATTTGTATTTCATAGAATCATAGAATGTTTAGGGCTGGAAGCAACCTCCAAAGGTCATCTAGTCCAGCCCCCTTGCAGTGAGCAGGGACACCCTCAACTAGACCAGGCTGCTCAGAGCCTTGTCCAACCTCACCTTGAATATCTCCAGAGATGGGGCCTCAACCACCTCCCTGGTGAGCCTATTTCACTGCTCATTTACCTTAAGGTAAAGTACTTCTTCCTGATATCTAGTCTAAATCTACTCTTCTCTAATTTAAACCCATTAAACCTCATCCTTTCACTAGAGGCCCTTGTAAACAGCCCCTCTCCAGCCTTCCTGTAGGCCTCCTTCAGATACTGGAAGATGACTATAAGGTCTCCCTGGAGCCTTCTCTTCTCTAGGCTGAACAACCCCAGCTCCTTCAGCCTGTCCCCATAGGAGAGGTGTTTCAGTCCCCTGATCATCTTTGTGGCCCTCCTCTGGACCCACTCCATCAGGTCCATGTCTTTCCTATGTTGAGGGCTCCAGAACTGGATGCAATACTCCAGGTGAGGTCTCACCAGAGTAGAGTAGAGGGGCAGAATCACTTCTCTCATTCTGCTGGCCACACTTCTCTTGATGCAGCTCAGGATGCAATTGGCCTCCTTGGCTGCAATTGCACACTGCTGACTCATGTCCAGCTTCTCATTCACCAACACCCCCAAGTCCTTTTCTGCAGAGCTACTTTCCAGCACTTCATCCCCCAGCCTGTATTGATAGTGAGGGTTCTTCCAACCCAGGTGCAGGACTCTGCATTTAGTCTTGTTGAATCTCATGAGGTTCACCTGGGCCCTCCTCTCCAGCCTGTCCAGGTCCCTTTGAATGACATCCCATCCCTCCAGCCTTTCAACAGCACCACTCAGCTTGGTGTCATCTGCAAACTTGCTGATGATGCTCTCAATCCCACTGTCAATCTCATTAATGAAAATATTAAATAGTACAGGTCCCAATACAGACCCCTAAGTGACATCACTTGTTCTCCACCTGGACATCGAGCCATTGACCATCATCCTCTGTATGTGACCATCCAGCCAATTCCTTATCCACTCAACAGTCCTACTTGACTTAGCAGGATGTTGTGGGGGACCGTGTCAAAAGCTTTGCAGAAGTTCTGATAGATCACATCTACAGGTTGTCCTTTGTCCATGGAAGTAGTCACCTTATCATAGAAAGCCACTAGATTTATCAGGCAGGACCTGTCCTTGATGAAGCCATGTTGGCTGTCCATCACCCCACTGCCTTCTATTTGCCCTGTTAGACCCTCTAGGAGAATCTGCTTCATGATCTTTCCAGGCACAGAGGTGAAGCTGACAAGCGATAGTTTTCAGGGTCCTCCTTTCTACCCTTTTTAAAAATGGGTGTAACATGTCCCTTCTTCCAGTCCCCATGGATTGCACTTGACTGCCAAGACTTTTCAAATATTACGGCAAGTGGCTTGGTGACTACATCAGCCAATTCTTTCAGGACTCTGATATGAATCTCATCAGGTCTCATGGACTTATGTATGTTCAGGATCCTCAGGTGTGGGAACACGTGCCTCGGACACGGCACAGTTGTTGTGTCTGAGACACAACACAGTTGTTGTGTCTGAGTCCTGTGGTGCATGAGCTGTGGAAAATTACTGTCTGGTTTGGGCTAAAACAGGTAAACTTTGTGTGAAAAACAACTTATCTAGGAGTCATAAGGATGACACCCTCAGGGGCATAATTATGTAAATGAAAGCGTTTTAGGCAAACCAATCAAGATAAAGATGAGTATGCCTGAAAAGGAGTTAACAACCAATCAACTTAATTGTAAAAGCACATGATCCCGTGCCTGGTTTTTTTTTGGAGTATAAATAAGCTTGTTGCAGCCTAATAAAGTTGGAATTTAGCTTACATCAAGATGTCCCTGTCCCTTCAATCGCAGCACTCAGGTGGTCACGAACCTGATATTCGCATACAGTTGGGGGGACTTCACCATCCTGATCCATACCTTGCAGTTTAACTTGGAGAGTGTTAGGAGAGACCTTAGTGAAGACTGAGGAAAAAAAACATTGTTGAGAACCTCAGCTTTCTCCTCATCCATTATTGCTAGTCCACCATTTTTACTCTTCGGGGGGTATGTTTTCTATAATCTACACTTTTTGATTGACATTCCTGTAGAATCCCTTCTTGTTATTCTTTACATCCCTTGCTAAGTTCTGCTCCAACAATGCCTTGGCCCTCCTGACTTCATCCCTACATAATTGGGCAGCATCCCTATATTCTTCCCAGGGTATTTGTCCCTGCTTCCACCAGTTGTGAAGCTCCTTCTTGTTTTTTAGTTTGACCAGTAGGTTTTGGCTTAACCATGATGGTCTCTTCCCTTTCTTGCTTGATTTCTTACACCTGGGGATCAGGATCTCCTGCAGTCACTGAAGAGTGTCCTTAAAAATCTGCAAGCCCAGTTCTGTCCCCTTGTCTCTGAGGACTGTTTCCCAAGATATCCTATTAACTAACTCCTTGAAGATCTGGAAGTTTCCTTTTCTGAAGTTAAAGGTCCTGACTATGCTTTTCGACTGAGCTCTGACCTTAAGTAGCGTGAATTCTACCAGTGCATGGTCACTGCCACCCAGGCTGCCTCTAATCTTTAGATCCCTTTAGATGAGTTCATTTTCATTGGTAATCAACAGACAAAGTGTTGCTTCCCTTCTGGTTGGGATGTCTACTTCCTGCCTCAGGAAGTTGTCATCAAGGCACTCCAGGAGCCTCCTGGATTGTCTACTGCTGTCTGTATTACTTTGCCAGCAAATGTCGAGATGTTTGAAATCTCCCAGCAGGGCAAGAGCATGTGATGCTTCCTGTAATTGGAGTAGGAACGTTTCATCAATAGTTTCCTCTTGATAGGGTGGCCTGTAGTAGACTCCAACCACAAGGTTCCTCTTGTTGCCTTGATTTCTAATTCCTACCCAAGAGTTTCAGAGCTTTCACAAAACCAGGTTACACATAAATTTCTTTATTTCACTTGCTATGTGAGTGTAACACAAAAAACTCTTGAAAAACATGACCATGCCCAACACATCCTATATTGCAGACACCAGTTTTTGTCTCTGTAAACCTTTTCCTTGAAAAAGTGTTTGCACACATGGCTGGGTCATACTATGTTTTTAATATCCACCCCAGAAAGTGAAACAAAACTTCTGTGAAAAACTTCCCAATGCTCCTCCACAAGGGAAAACTTTACCCAGCCATGTATGCAAACACTCTCCCAAGTGCAGCAAGAGTTAAAATGACTATCAACTTGACCAAATATTCTATATTTGTGCTCTTGCCTACTGCTGAGGTTATGTCTGTGGCCTTTCATCCAAAGGATTGACTACATAGGAAGCTATAAAATGGAGTGGTATTTGTGTCTCATTCTTTTTTCTTTATAGAGGTAGTAGGAAACATAGTGAAAATGAAGGTTCTGAGCACTACAGTTTCAAGATTTATAGTGCAATGGAAGAGAAGGGAAAAGAAAGCCAGAAAGCTAATAGGTATAGACATAGTTTATGCAGAGTGAGGGTGTTTTTTGGAAGGTCAGTGTTGCTGAATAAACCATGCAGCCTTTATTAATGAACTGCTAAAACTATTAAAGAGAGCCTTTTCTCACCCAAGAGAGATTACCAGAGACCTTGTTTCACCATAGATATGTAGCAGATGTATGTACGGATGGATGGGGAAAATGTGTGGAAGAGACTAAACCACTGTCCTAAAAGGACTTACACATGTGCTTAGCTTCATAAAACCCCCTTTCTCTGAGACTGTTTATCCTGAAGAAAAGGAGTCTCAAGGGAGACTTACTGCTCTCAACAACTGCCTAAAAGGAGGTTGAAGCAAGGTGGGTTTTAAAACTCTTTTCCCAGGCAACAAGTGATAGGACGAGGAAGTGGCCTCAAGTTGAACCAGAAGAGGTTTAGATTGGACATTAGAAAAACTTTCTTCACTGAAAGGGTTGTCAAGTACTGGAAAATACTGCCCAGGGAAGTGGTGGAGTCATCATCTCTGGAAGTATTAAAGACATGTAGATGTGGCACTTGGGGACATAGTTTAGTGGTGGACTTGGCAATGCTTTACTTGTGGTTGGACTCAATCTTAAAGGTTTTAAAGGTCTTTTCCAACCTAAACAATTCAGAGAGTCCGTAAGTAATTCTGCTGAAATAACTTAGACAAAAGGGCTACTCAGAAAGTATAGCTAAGCTCTCGGCATATGAAGCCTTTCAAGACCATCATTTAGTTGTGACAGGGCATCAGGCTGAATTCCATTGAGAAGGAGTCAACAGGGAGTGCAGAAGCTGAATCACAAATTCTATCACATAGGGTATATGTGATTCACAGAAAGGTTAGACCAAGACTGTTAACAGGCTGCAGGCACCCAAGGATTTACTAACTTCCTATAGCTCCCAAAATAGACACAGGTTGCTGTATATATAAATATAATGGTTATTTTGGTTAAATAGAGCTTAACTGTTTTTGATACAGTCTTTTATTTGTCAAGTCTGTTTTATGTTAATTTAATTATAAGAAAATTGAAAACTGTGATACATAGCTAAGCCCTTAAGGCCGGTTAATCTATTTGGATTGTAACAAATATAATTTTTATTAGCTCAGCCTATTTGGATGATAACGAGTCTAACCTTTCAGTAGACATTACAGACTCTGAATTATAGTCTATTTTATGTAAAACAGCATTTAGTTCAATAAAAGGAAAGTTCTTTTATCTGTCATTTTGTTAAAGAATTGCTGTATTAATGAGGACATAGTAGACACTGAGACCATTTTCCAGAAGTAAGGGTACCCTCCTTCTTGGATGGGCATGGAAAAGTGCTCAGGGAAGTCACAAGGACAACAATATATCAGGATGTACCTTGTTTTTGGGTTTTTTTTTGGTTTGGTTGTTTGGTTGGTTTTGGGGATTTTGTTTATTTGTTGTTTTGGGGTTTTTTTTGTGTTTTTTGTTTTGCTTTGTGTTTTGATTTTAATTTGGTTTTGAGTTTTGGGTTGGTTTTTTATGTGTGTGTATGTATGTGTATTTGTTTTTGTTGTTTGCTTTTTATTTCCTTTTTTATTTTTTTCATTTTTCATTTTGTTTTGTTTATGAAAATGACTACAGTGAAAAATATTGGTATGAGCATTAAGAAAAAAACCAAACACTATCCCCAATAAAGTCTTTTTCTACACAACTGGGAGACAAGGAAAATAAATCACAACAAATCTCTAACCAACTGAAATCCATCTGAAATACACAAACAGAAGCAAACCAAGGCCTCCAAGATAAACTGTCAAACAAATAATGCAAATATCTCCAGACACTGCTCTAATTTCTAAGAAAAAAAACCCAAAACAACCAAAAAAGATATTTGACACAAATGTGCTAATGGTTATAGATCTCTTCAGATTAAAATAGCCTTATTCTCAGAGTTTTCACATTCTAAATAAAATGTGAAATGCCCTACAAAAGCTGAGATTCTTTTCACATTATTATTATGAAACTTTTGGCTCCTTTTAGAAGTGGAAATGAGGCTTTGTCTGTATTTCAGAACACTTTTTAAGATTCAGACTCCTTAAAAAAAACCAAACAACTCAAACCACCAAATTCCATCTCAGAAAATCCCAGTGGTGAAAAAAAATAGCATGTGAAAGTGCATGTTTTAACCAGAAGTTCTTGAAACCTAGTTGGGGCATTGTGCTGAGCCTGAACAGCTGCAGCAGGAAAAAAAAGTTATGAAACTTTTGTTGCCAGAAGTGAATGTTTTAATGTGTAAGAACGACATGCTTTTTTTATTTTACCATATTTCAAGTTTCTGTATAAAGGAAGTATTTCTTCTTAATACCCTCTTGAGTGTTTGCATTCTCAAGACAAGGGTCTTGTTTTGCTTGCTGAGTGTTGATCAGACATTTATGACAGAACATTTTCTTATCAGTGCTAATTGAGAAATGTTATGTCCTTTATTACTGAAGATTAATTTTTCAAATATGTTATTTTTTTTTCCACAGTCATTTAAAAAGATTTAACTGAGAAACTGTTAAAAAATAATTGTGTTTTCCAATGCACCTTTTTACTAAGAAGAAGTCACATTTTTTATAGAGACTTTTGACTTCTCTTGCTACATATGCCCTAGTGGTGTAAGAAATATGTAAGAAGCTGTAGGAAGGAATAATTGATACATGAAGTGATTTTTAAATTTTCTCAAATTCTGAAATTATCAGGGGAATGTGGGTTGCATAGAGTTAACCAATGGCTTTATCAATATATGAATGATTTGAATTTTCAAAAACTCTTAAAAGGAGATGTTAATTTGATTGAATTTTAAGGACAATAAAAATGCAATAATTTTTTGAGGGTAAAACAGTAAAAAATAGTGTGCATAAATGCTATTATGTTCAAGCAGTTCTAATTCTCATACCCATGTTTTTCAGGAGAATAGTAACCTTAAAAATGGATGGTCAAGAAGGTACAGATTTTAGGATAACACTGAAGTGAAAATGGCTTCTAAGGGACTCATCCTCAAGGTGCAGAAACTGTGTCTATAGTGTGTGTTTAGGAGGCAGGAAGACAAGAAGGTGAAAATGATACTGATGTAGTGTAGATAAGTACTGGAAAGGGTGTAGGGGGTCAGATGTCAGCAGGAGTGGAGAATGAAAAGATTAAATCTCAGAGATCACACATTTGCAAACATACATTACCTCAGTGGTGTCCCACATAACTAGTGCAGTCTCACCCTGTAGTGTCTGGGGGAAATAAAAAACTCAAGAAGCTACTGAAGCCTTTCCCCATACCTCATGAAGATATCGCTCTGCAAAATACCAACTTTCCTGTTTAATTTTAAAACAAGCTGCAAGCTCTGCTCAGGGTACCATTCTGTGAAAAACTTACACTGTTGAAACAAGTTTATAATACAGTAGGAGACAATTTCTGTCTGTGAATGGACTGTACTTATTTCTACAGCTCTGCTTAGTACTTTCAGATTAGGTTTGGGCTTTTTGGTTTTGGGAACATGACCTTTTCCTGACAAACTGTAGAGATTTGCAGTGAGGTATTATTGCTTGAAACTTCAGAGGAGGCTTCTCTGCTCCTCCTTTAATTTTTTATTATATTACTTGTGGTCTTAAACACAGTTTTGTTTTGTTTTGTTTTCATTTTTAATTCTATCAAAGTCATAAACAGTGCCAAGTACAAAGTCTCTTAGCAAAAAAGATATCTCCAACCAACATGATCCTATCAGAATTTTCTTATTTTGCTCTTCCTAAAGACAAAAAAAAGAAATTTCCATGAAAAAATAGTAATACTGTAAACACATACCTTACTATGAGTAACTGTCTTATGTAAAGCAAAATTTCCACATTTATTTCTTCAAGTTGTATAATACCTCCCCTCCATTGTAAAGCACATAGTGACTCCAATGTATTCAACACAGCTGTGCTACCATTAATTCTCCATGACACCATTAATTCTCCATACAAACAATTAAACTACCAGTATATTCACAAGCCAATATTTAGCTATTCAAATATTCAAAGCTTTATTTTCCTTGATATCAATCCCATTGAACATGGAACAGCCCCATCTAGGAAAGATTCTAGTTGTGAAATCATTTAGCAAAGCGATTGTGGTAAAGCTGATAATCTATAATCTCAAATTTTATCTATAAAACCAAATTATTACCTTGGGATAAGGAAAGTTAATTTACCATTGTATGTTATGTGGCAGGTTACCTCACTGCCTGTTGGATGGTACAGAACAAATTATCTCTCTGCTTACACTTTGGCATATTTGCATGTTCTGGGCCCCAATAAGTTCTTTGCAATGTTATGAAATGAACTACTTTTGCAACTGGAGGCAACCGTAAAATTCAAGATCTGAGACCACAGTTTGTCACTGAATGCCAGCATGGCACTTAAGCTCTCCACGTAGGAAGGATTTATAGTTTTGTATTACAGCTCTGAGCTTCCAAATCTACCTGGTCTCTCTCCTGTGTATGATTTCTGTTGAATAAACCATGCTGTTGGGTGCCTGCTGTGGGGGTGGGGTCCACGAGCAGCAGTATTTGCTGTTCATCTTAGAAACTCAGCTGGTACCGACTTCCTAATTAACATGTTTACAAAAGCTGGCTGCAGACATGTTGTCTGAGAATTATGGGTGGCTGAGAGACATTAATGCAAGAGAAAGCAGCTATTAAAAAGAATATTGACTAATATTCATGCAAGTTTGGGTGCAAGCAAGTGGATTTCTTCATTAATAAACCTTGCTTGTTAACACAAAGGTCATCCTAAAAGAATCTGATATAAAAACACAAACTGAAACTTTTCTTTGGGTTTGGTTTCCCCTATACCTTGATCCCTCAGGACATGCTTGCCCAATCCTTACCACTTTCTCATAATTTCTCTTATATCTAAATGGAATAATGAGCTGGCTTCGTTACTGAGTCAGCAAAAAACCCTGTTTTTGCTTTCCCAGATGGATCAACACCTGCCAGCAGTGAGGAATCTTAGGCGAACATCTATAGAGGTAAAAAACCTCAACAGTTGTGATTGCATTATTTGAAAAAAAAAAAAAAAAAAAAACCAAAAAAAAAACCCCCAGAAAACCCCCCAAAAAAACAAAAAGCCACCATGTACTTTTTACAGTGGTAGGTTTCCCGCACAGCAAACTCCTCTTTTTGTTCGTATCTGCAAGCCATCATAATATTTGGATGCTAAGATAAGAGTCATTAAAAAGGACAAGAAATTATATAAATATTATTGTGGCTCTTTTGTCTTGTCCTGGTTAAGTAGCTCCCTCAGACCTGAATGGTTTAAACATCTGGAATAAAGAACAAAGTAGGACAGACTAGGCACTGCAAATTTAGAATATAAATAGATAATTATGGCTAGATAAGAATATGTTTGTTTATTTGCTGCATATACACAGTGATAATTCTGGCAAACATGATAGATATGCATCAAATGTCCAAAGGGAGAGACCATTATATTTCATATGATCAATAAAACTCTTCAATTTCTAAACAGTCTTTGAGGCAATGCTAATGCAGATATCTAGAGATTTTAACTGCAGTGATTGCTTCATTCATTCATTCATTCATTCATTCATTCATTCATTCATTCATTCATATATTGTTTACTTTAGTGGTCATCTTACAAGATGTGCTAGGTAGGAAATAAATGAAAAGTTGGTATATTGGATGACTCAATTGAGGGCATAATATTCACAGACCAATCATTCATGATAGTACTCCTAAAACAGATATGCTTGAGTCACCCCCATTTCTTATTTCAGACTGTCCGAAGACTCAGACATATTTTGTTTTTCTTAAGCTCTTTATGAACATGACCTTAATTTACAAAACGGAAGTGTAAAATACATAGCTATTTTAAACCATAATTTTGAATACAGTATAAAACCTTTGTATGGTGGAGGCAGGACCTCATAGTCAGGTGGGGCTAAAGCACCTATCACTGAATTTATTTTGGTGTCTTAAAAAGGAATGAAATTGTTTTCCATCAGGGAAACATGTATGGAAGCTAAAGCTTTTATGAATATATTCACTGGTATGAAGAGGTCAAATAGGAAGACCTGACAGAATAAATATGATTCTGACCCAAAGTGAAGTGGACACCTGTCTGAGATGTAGAAGTATTCATCTTGCTGAGAGGTGCAAATACATATGCTTGCTCAACAGAAATAGTTGTTCACTCTATGACTATGACACGGAACTTGTAATTAAAAGTCTTCCAAGTTTCGTAAGTCAGTGCTGGCTGTCTGGCCTCTGCCCTTCTTTGATTAACAGAAAGTGCTACAGTTGAGGTATAACAGAATAGTGGAAAACTACAATGAACACTTGTCTCTTTCAGCATGTGAAAGCTCTGCCACTGCAGGTCATCACAGGTTCCTGAAGGAGAGGTCCCTCATGATAGGCAACACAGAAGGGCTGGGCAAAATTCACAAATTATGTGGATGACCAGTGGACTGGATAAGACTTGAGAGACAATGCTGATACACGCTGGTCTAAGGCTTTGGTCAAAGAAATGGCTTGTGAAGGAAGGATTTTGATTCAGTTCTTACTGGGGTCTTGAACACCAATAACATGACAGTATTTTGATGAATCCTACTTTTGGTACAAAGATTGGGAAATCAAGAGCAAAAGAGCACAATGATTTCAGTCTTTCTTGATACAAGGGGAGATAATGGGATAGCCTGTTGTGTGATAGACGCAGGAATACTGTCAGCCTGTTGTAGGCAGCTAGGACCTGGCGGTCGGAAGATATCGCGCTGTACGGGAAGATAGAGATAAGAACCCCCCTCCGGAG
>JANHGL010007535.1:46534-58324 GCA_024611195.1 Ceyx melanurus | reverse complement strand
AAAGAAAAGAAGGTAGAAGAAACAGAAACAGGAACGAGAAGGCCGGGGAGAGAGGTGGGGGGGGGGGGGGGGGGGAGGGGGGGGGGGGGGGGGGGGGGGGGGGGGGGGGGGGGGGTGGGAAGGCAGGCAGAAAGGAGAGGAATCCAAATTTTGCTTGTACCTTTGTGCCATTAAGTTGTTTTTTGGCCTGAATGCTACGTATCAAGAAAATACTGGTATCTCTAAACACATCCCTTTACTCTTTAACATTTTCATTGATTTACTTTGTATGTAGTAAAGGGAGCCTCTGGTCTGTAATGGGATTAAAACTAGACCTCATCTAATAACCATAAAAGAAAATAACCCCAAATTAGTTGCAAATTAAGTGACAGACTTTTTGGTTTATATATATATATAAAATATACACCCACATCTTTATTTCTTCTGTCAGTTCACATAGAACATTGGAGGAATAGGAACAGGGACTGCCTTAAACTTTTTTATTTTCTTTTTAAAATCTATGGTGAACAATGTAACTAGGCAACAATTTATGGTTATATTGAAAAGATGACTGGGGAGGCAATTGTGTGTTTTAGACAGAAAAATTTGCTATTAAATAGCTGGCAATTACTTAATGATCTTTTATAATAATACACAATTTAATTAATATGAGCTTGTCAAGTGTACAGGCAAACTATGTTAGCATGTTAGGAGAACCACTTATGGTTATTTCAAATACTAAGTATTTAGCAAGATCTCAAGTTCAAGCAGCCCTCAATAGAGCCACTGCATCTTAACGAATTTATAAGACACAGGTTCCAGCATTCCTTGTTTCAAAATCAAGATGCAGCAGATACCAACCTAAAGAACAATGTTTTCATTAAGAAAACATATTACTCTTCTACAAGACTCATAGGCTATGTCATTTCCAATTAATTTCTGTCCTAAATGAGTAAATCAACTTTTTACTATTTACATTTTACAGTTGATTATGGAAGTGTCAGATAGATGAAAACACCCAATGTGCTCCCTGCTCAGTTATTGCCTTTGCTGTCGTCGATTAAACACTCATTTTGATGAAGAATTACAGTATCCTAGAATTGCACTGACAGTTCCCTAAGATGTAACTTTCATTCTTCACTTTTATTGCCTTGTAGAGAAGCTGTTTGTGGAGAATTTTGTAGCCCGAACAACTAATGTAATGGTGAACAAAATGGTGTTGGAGATGTATTTCTGATTTTGCAGTGCAGTTGCACATACATGCCCCAAACAACTTTTTTTTTTCTTTTTTTTCTTTTGTAGAGCTCTCTCAGGAGACCTTTCTCACAAAGGAAATAGAATCTATATTCTATTTAAGAGTACCGTCGTAGGACAGGACAAAAGATTTTTATTGCAGATGCAGTGTTACTCTCAAGAAAGAAATTGGTCTGTTTCAGAGCATTAATGGACTGAACACCTGCATGTTTCAGCCAGAACAATCAGTTTGTTCTCAATTATTCCTGACTCACTTAGAGAGAGTAATTTTCTTCTCTCTACTTGAAAAAGGCATATTTTCACATAGGAGTACATCTGGCAGACAAAAGATTTTCTGCTGATAACAAATCTCAGAAACCATTATCAATATAATGTTACCCTTCAGCCTCTCAACAGTATTGTGAGTGTTTACAGAGGTCTTGGCAGTACTTACATCCCATCTGCATCATTAAGGCATGGGATCATTTTCCAGAAGAAAGGAAATCTTGCCATGATATTGGGAACAGATTAACATACTCCCTTTTGTGCATTTTTTCTTATCTCAAAAAAATCTCCTATTTTAACACCAGTTTGGGTGATAGAATTTATCAAAACTATAGTGGACTTCAGGATAGTAAGACAGGCCTTCTGGGAGGGGTACTTTGATAATTTACTTCCACTGAGTCCTGTGGCAGGAGGGGCTTCTTGTCTCTGTCACATGAAGTTGGTGTTACATATAAACTTGTTATTTATTAGCCACTTCTTCTGAATGTTTTCCATTCTAGCAAAGCCTAAAAATGCTGGTTTACATCTCCAGGAAAACCTGTGTGTTTTTTGTGTCTGATGGAAAGAATAGAGTTTTAGAAACTTGTATAAAAACTTTATCTTCTTTTTTGCTTTGGAAACAAATTATGAATATATTATTAGTAAACTGACTATTCTCAGCTTTACAGGAATATTTGATCCAATTTAACATTGTGGAGCTTTAACTAATGTAAAATGTTTTGGTTTTTTTTGTATTTGCTACAGTCTCTTCCTGCTAGACTTTTTGGACAGTATAATAGTGATAAACTCCATAAAAAAGGAAAAGTGTAGACTGGGTAATTCCAAATGCTAGCAAGCAGAATTTGGAACTGGTATGTATGTCATTATGTTGTGATATTTGTAAAGTGCTTAGCTGTTGTTTAAAACATGCCGGCAGACTCAGCAGAAACTCTCTAGGGAAGAGAAGCAAAAGAACGAATGATGTCTTTGCCCATTGTGAGGTTTATCTGTCAGTTAATTCACTGCAGACAAGTGTTTGGATCTGTGGCTGGTCAGAGATCTCTAAGGGATGGCTTTCTGAGTCAGTGGTCAGGTTAACACCTGTGTTCCTGTTATTGCAGTTATTGTGGCCAAACCAGCAGTTCAGTTAGGATCTCCTGCATTGACATGTCCTTTGGACTTCTATGGCTTGCTGGAGATGTTATGTCCAATAAACTCATAAATGATATTTCTTGTCTGAAAGATAGGAGAGATCCATTTGATACCTGTCTTCTCATGTTTATTAGCATGCTTTTTGAAAAGATCTTTACTATGGAAAAAAGTAAAATTTAGACAATTGTAAGAGCAAAGGCTTGTTATGTCAGATTGGAAAAGTTTTCATATGTAATTTGACCATGTAATTTGACATGGTTTCATATGTACATTTGTGATTGTGGCAGCTAAATTTATTTGACTGTATTCCCTCCAGGTAAAAATTTATTCTAAACTTGACAATATTTCTCGTCCTTAATAGACTGCTTCAATTGGTTGCAGTGTCTCAGATTTATGAAAGAGCTGCAAGAATTCTTTTAAAATGAGAACACCCTCTTCTTTTGTGGATATGAGTTCAATATTTAAGCTCTAATATGTTGAAGTCCAATGTCTACCATCTTTTTTCCATTTACCTTTGAAAGTGGAATTACTTTAGCAATAGCAGTATCAGGGTGAAAAAATGTAGACTTTTCTGTGAGACTTTTTTGTCCAACTTTGGTAATCATCATTAAGTGATCCTGATGATGCTATACTGAAAAATTTTGCCCAATATACTTTCAAAATGCCACATTTAATCTGGTTATATGCTAACCTGTATTCCACTCTTCCTCACTTCCTCACATCTATACTTGGAGCATGGAAGAAAAGGCCCTTGATACTGTGTGGGTAGCTTGGATGCATGTGATTTATATACCTGCAACAGTTCTATCAGTTGCCACTTATCCTGCACATGCAATAGTTATTAGGAGAAAGGTTGTAACAGTTACTAGGTTATAAAAGAAATATTTTCACTAATAATTTTAAGTACTGGCAGAAATAAGTTATTTCACAAGTCTTTGTTAAATAAACCTTTTCTAATGTCAAAAGAGTTATTTTTTTGCAGCCTTTGGTGTTTTTGGCTTATTTAATATACTTCATCCATAGAGGAAGAATCTTGAGTCAAGCTTCAGAAACTTCATTCTGAGGTGTGGTAGGAAGTCTGGTAATACATGGTGCAGATATTGTATGCATTTTTGCGGGTTTGGTTTTTATTTGGTTGTTCTTTTGTTGTTGTTGTTTTTTTTTTGTTTTGTTTTGGGTTTTTTTTATGTAGGAATGTAGAGGATTTTTTTTTCACTATAGTATACATATTTTGCATTCAGATATTAAATTAGATTGCCTCTATTCTTCTATAATTCCGGCTTTTGCATGCTTTCAGAACTCCAGATGTCTAAATTGTTCTTTCCACCTTTCAAGATTTGAAGATCTACCCATCTTAATTCTTGGCGTAAAACAAAAATAAAAAAATAGATGCTTACTGGGAAGGATACTCAATACATGTGTGTGTGTGTGTGTGTGTGTGTGTGTGAGTATACACATAATGTTGAAACTCTGTGTATCCTCATATAAAACACCTTTCAGCTCTGGAGATAAGAAAATACTTTTTCCAATCCTTTCCTAAGTGAATAATCTATCAAACATTCCTAGAAAGAGGAAATCACTAGAACTTTTCATTACATTCTCAAATGTATTAAATAAGTGTGATTAAAATAATGATTTTACACATTCTGCTACCTGAACCAAATAATCTGTAATGAAATTGCTTTACTGTAATGACAGAATTGAAAATTATTATTAATGGTGTAAAATATGAGACATACTGTATTTCTCTTTGCTAGTAAATTATTGAAAAACATAAGTCTTTAGATCCTGTCATATTCAGAGGCAGTCTCACCTAGGTTCTCAATTTGGTAAACATCAAGATAAAAATGTCAGCAATAGACCTAGACCATCAAGATAAAATAGTCTGAAAAGAACAAAACTCTTTGGGATTTGCAGGGACTGTCTTGGGATGTCTTGAAAAGAAACGGAGTTAATGATTCACCTTGGGGAAAGGAGTGAAAATAATGAGGTGTCATTAATTTTTCATAATTGCCAACACTGTAAGTGGTAACTGGAAGCAATATATGGATCTGTCTTGAAAACACCCTTCAAAACATTTTTAGATGCCTTTATGCCATAACAGGCAAGCAAACAAGTACTCTGCTTATACATGAATCTGTTAATTTTGGAGTCTGGCTCCATCCTCCCTACACTCACCCTTAACATATTTATAGACATTGATGAGGTGCCCCCTCAGTGTCCTCCAGGCTAAAGAGTCCCAGCTCTCTCAGCCTCTTCTCATAAGGGAGATGCTCCACACCCTTAATAATTTGGTTTTGAGAGAAAACTATAAAGATCAAAACTATAGAAGTCTTTTATATGTTTAAGACACGTACTGTACAAGAGACAGTTTGTTGGTTTTACAGAACTATTTCTGTAGTCCATTAGGCTGTAGTATTGTTCTTTCTTAATTCCTATTACTACAGTACATTATTTAGTTCATGCACACCATGTTTAGTCAATAAACAAACATCCAGAGCACGTGGAAAGTTCATTTTGCAGAGGTTTTGGAAAAATCTAATTAGATGAGATAATGTAGTGTTACGGTAATGCAAAAGCTCAAATATAAAATACATTCACTTGTAATCTGAGCACTGCCCAGACTGCTTTCTTTTAAATGTTTTCTGTTGGAAATTACTTGCATTAGAAATGCAGCAGTGCTTTCTGATGAAGGAAAATCCTTTGAATTATGCTTTTCTTGTTACAATTTTACTTAACAAAGTCTTGAAAAAATTAAATTTCATAATTTAGCAATTTCAAGACTCTTTGCTTACAAGTAATATTACCATTGCAGTGGTCTGAGATGTAGAAGAGAGAGGTACTTGTTACAGAGTTTGCTTGGCTTCTTTGAATAAGCTCTGCTGGTTCAGGATACTTGAACTTAATAGGATGTGATCTTTAATTTCTTTGTGGTTGGTTTTGCAGGACACTGAATAAAATTTGAGAAGTTAATTTTAGAAAATAGAGACAGCAGAAGATGTGTTCAGGGCCTGGACCTTTGAAGCCCAGTGAGTTTTACATGTATTCATGTGAGAGTGTAGCATTTATTCTTGGATAATGTGTAAATCTCTAGCCATCTATGAAACCAGAAGGGAGAGTTGTCTTTGTGATAGCTTGATATGCCACTAGATTTCTAGTTCACAAAGCTCTACTAAAATGGTAAGTGCTTGTTACACAGCAGTTCAGGATTATGCAAAATTACCGGAGTGAAAACTCCCGAGCCTTACAATGGTTTGTCAGAAGTTCTGCATTCATGGGAATGTGTTCTTTGCCAGCAGAATATTTGGAGTTTGGATTAGCAGTAATATACTAGTATTTTTTTGTATGCGTGTTAGGGTTTACCTAATCATATAATTAATCCAGTTCCTAAAATAAGGAGAGCAATATTTATGTAGGAACATTTTTTTTTTCAGTGATATTTAAAATTAAAATCACTGCCTTCTGTCCGTGCCTGAGTCTTTGTTACTCCATAATTTTGACATCCCTCTGGAATGCATGTACACAGAAAGCTCCAAAATGTGAACAACAGTTGCATTTTCTTATAAAATACAGAAGATGGTTATTGGCAGGGATGAGGATATATTAAACAGCTGTTGAGCAAGGGCTGAAACTGTCACCTTGCTAGATGTAGAGACTTGTATGTCTTCTGTGTACTCCAGAGAATCTGGACTTCTGCTCAAAAAAGCTTCCAAGAGAAGAAGTGCAATATGCTGTCCATCATGCTAGGGTACTTTCAGGACAGAAATATAATTTTCATTCTTACCAGAGGTAATCATTATATATGTCTTTTAGTTGCTTAAGGATGGAAGGAAGAATATGCTCTGAATGTCCTTACAGAACTGAGTTCTAAGAAGGAAAAGAATGTTTTTTAGTGTAGCTGGATCTTAATTTTGATCAAGGTACTTTGTATCTTGCTGCTGACAGTATTGGAGGTACTTCTAAACACATACAGAAAGGAAGCAGTAGACATCTGCACTACCTTCTACTGCTGCAAGGAAGTTTTCATGTAGATGTTTTGGTTCTAAGTACATACTATAATTACAAATTGCAAATAAACCTCTTACAAATAAACCTTTTATAAATATTCTACCTTCCAGCCATGAGAACATTCAGATTATGTAAATCAGATTTTAATTTCTCTGACAGTATTTTGGATAGTAAGAGAAGACAATGAAATGATATGTATAGGTTGTGTTATTTGGAAACTAATTTGCCTACTCTTTCCATTTATTGCTGCCATGTATGAGTTGTTCTTCCTCTGTTTTTTAGTCCTTACACTGGGGCAGTGTCTCCTCACTCAAGTTTGAAAATTCTGTCCTACTGTCACCTTGATCCATATTTAATGACCTTATAGAGCTTATCTAATATTAGAATTATAGAACTTGCTTTTTCTTCAGCTAGTATTTGTAGATAAAGCAAACTTTAATGGGTAAAGACTAAATCATGACTAATAGCCAAATATGGATATAAGAATCTATATTTAGATGTTGGTATTTGAGCATAACAATGCTGATGCTTGATTAAACAATGTGCCTAGAACATTCTGTGTACTTGGAAACATATATAACTGTGAGGAATATCTACATCAATATTAAGAGTAAATTTTTAAAAAGTAATTTCTTTTTTTCTTTTTTTTTTAAAGCACACTTAAACTCGCAGTAAATTCAGACCCAATGCATAAGCAAAATCACAGCGTGTTAAACCTTATCTTTATTTGTAACTTTAAAAGTATTTTTTAGATTGAGGGGGGAAAAATCATTGCAAACTAATTGTTTGCAATAGTTTTGCTATCAGGTAAATTATGATAAATCGGAAAAATTCTGAGATCTGATTTGAAAGCTATTTTACAGCTATAAAATAAATTTTGTAGCATTGATACTGCTCAAAAATAAGAGATAAAGATACTGAGGTTCAGGGAGCCAACATGTTAAGTGACATTTTGAACCATGTTCAATTATATTCTCTTAGAAAAAAACAACCTTATGAACTTGATAATTTCTCATTTTGTGAAGCAGTCATTAATTTAAAATAACCCTGTAAATTGGTACTTATTCTGTATATGGGGATTATTCTGTATGCATACATCTGCAGATGGGGAGAACATCAGGGTGTAGCAGAAGAACTTAAAGGGGTCCTTCAGGGTGGCCCACTTCTTCCGGTGAACTCAGAGTTCTTGTCATGACTGCACCAGAGAAGTCCTACAAGCTTTTCTGTGGTAAGTTTGCTTTAGTGAATGAATTATTTGTCAGATATACTTGTATTTATGTTTTTGATCACAGAACTAACAGTTTGTGCATGTATCTTGGAATTATTTTTTTTTACCCTATATTTTAAATTAAATTTACTTTATCATTATATTTCAGTTTCTCTGTTTATCTTTTAAGGAGTTTGATAAATAGTATGGACTACAAATCAACTTAAGGTTCTTTTCTTTTCCTGTCTTGCAGATACTTATTGTCTGGTAGGAAATGCATTGCATAAGAGAAGGGTCAGAAAAAGAAATGGATGATCCCAACTTGAAAGACTAAATTGAAGCAGGTAATGATGCAGTTCCTTGGCTTGTAATTCTTCCCATTTGATACAAGGATTATATAGTAGCTGTGTCTTAGAATGCTGCATGATAAATATTAATGCAGCAAATTACGGAATCGCAATACTTTAACCTAATTGCTTTGTAAAAATAAAAAAATTAAAGCACCCTTGTATCATTCTCTCTCTTAGATCACCTCTATGATGAGATCATCCAGTGTACCATCATTTTCCTCCTAGAAAACATGGATGATTCAGGATCAGAAGAAGCCTGCAGAAAAAAAAAAGGATTATGTTGCACTTATTTTTTTCTTAAAAGTATTTCCTCATGTTTATACTGTTTTAAAGAAAATACTATCATCCAGAATTGCATCCAAAATATACAATAAAAGAGTATAAAATTTAGTTTTTTTTAAAGTATGTTTTTATTACAAATGCAAAAAAACCTTTGGTGTTAAAGTTTTTCATAAAATACACTTCCAGAATTGTTCTTACAGAGATACAGTATGGAGGACTTAACAATGAAAGAGACAAGTGCCCATAAGAGATCTAACTTCTAAAACTGTATTA
This sequence comes from Ceyx melanurus, assembly GCA_024611195.1. Lineage (NCBI taxonomy): Eukaryota > Metazoa > Chordata > Aves > Coraciiformes > Alcedinidae > Ceyx > Ceyx melanurus. The sequence continues at coordinate 49,576 of JANHGL010007535.1, read as the reverse complement.
TTGTTGGTATGCTTGCTATTAAATGAAAAAAATATAGTCATTTCCTTTTTATTGCTTCTAAATATAGTGAATGTACTGTAAGATATCTCCATATCTTCTTCTGTTATGCTTTAACAGATGTGTATGATTTCATCTGCAGTGACTGCTGTGGAGTGATGTCATTGAGTAGTAGTACACTTGACTTATGCTGGTGTAAATAAGGAAAGAGTCAAACCGTTGATTCATAGGGACCTACTGACTGCTGAAGTTCAGCCTTGAAATTCAGTCTTCTGAATAATGGCACACAGCAATATCCAAAAGAAAATGAATAATCTATGTGAAGGAAGCTTTCAGTATGCGGAAGTACTGACTATGGACCTGTTACTGAAGAGATTTCTGTTAGGTAGGAGTTGATACCAAGAAATTTTGACATTTGTGGGATAAGTCCATCAATTGGCAGGATATGCAAAGAAGTGATTTTGGAAATGTAGGTTATGTGGTAAGACATAGGGGCCTAGAAAATCTGCTAGACTCTACTGTGAGAGTCCATAGAGAGCTGTAAATAACTAGATAGTATTTAATTGAGAAGCAATGGAGTAAGTACACTATGAAATAAATTGTTGCAGTAATATGTCCACAGAATTATGTAGCTGGCAAGTTTCCACCAGCTAACTTTTTATGCTGTCTAGGTTTCAGTTCTTTCTCAACCCAGTTTCTCTTTGTACGGTTAGCCTACATTGTACAGTTTTTAACCCTTAAAACCATTTATAACTCTGTTTTGAATTGTCTTGTACCAAAATGTCTATATGTACAAGCTTTGCTCTCTGATGTCATCAGAGGTTGGGCAATAGTTAACAGTCTACTGTTGTATTTAAATTAAGGGAAAAAATCTACCAATTCATAGACTCAATAGGTAAGTTACTAGATTTTTTTTTCTGTCATTTACTGACTGTATTGTACATTATGTATTCACTGAGATTTATAAATGCACAGTAAGCAGCTAATTCAAAATATGAAAAATATATGAATGGAATTTATACCTGGACTGAAGATTTGGCATATTTAGTCAGTAATATGCACTTAAACTAGTGACAGAAATAAGATCCAGGCTCTTCAGTGATTTATAGGAGGCTTTGACCAAATTCCCTACAGGGAGGTTTGGGAAGTCATAGAAAGTAAACTACTTTGTTTGAAAGGATTGTTGGGACTGACCTTGTCTAAGCCTATAAAAATTTAAGTAATAGATATGAAATAAATGTGAAATGCAACTTTTTGGGCATCATTAAAAAAGAGAAAAGTTGTAAGTGAACCTGAGAGAACTGACTAAATGAGGTTTGTTATGTAGTGTGAAGGTGCTATTAAAAATAAGTCAATGTAAGGAGAAGCATCAACATTAACAGATGCTTAACTCCTAATGGAGAAGTCTCAGAAGAAAAATGGGTGGATCAGAATATGAAAAAGCATAAATATATTAATACAAGGGGTGATACCCTATTGTAGCCTCAGAGCACAGACATTTTCTGTTAATATAAGTTAATGTTACTGTTCTAATAACTGAGTTTAAGACTAAATGATGAAATAGAATTATTTAATTCCCTAAAATATTGTGGTGTTTGTATTTTGGAGACTTGAGAAATACTGTAAAGCAAATGCTGAGTGAAATTTTACGCCATCTGTGTTGTATTTTTCACTTATTTAACATCTTTTGCTCAGCTATTTCAAATAGCTTTAGAAATGCGTTATGAATATGTGAGATGTATCATACTTTTAAACTAATTTGTAAATAAAAGGCACAAAAAGGGTGGTTCTCATTTGTTATCATACCTAATCTAGTCTGTGTGTCAGCACAGGTTTGTTCTGTTTTCTATTCTGAATTATAGATTAGAGAATATTATAAAAAGAAATAATTTATATATGCTTATCTACAATTTTTTATTATGCTAATTTTATCAATAATTTAGAGTTGGAAGTGTCGATGAATTTATTACTTTACAATTAAATAGAGAGTCAGGACTTTTTCAGTTTTGCTTTTCTTGTTATGGCTAGGGATTCTTAGCAACAGATTGTGTTTTCCAAAGATGATAATTGCTCTTTTGAAGTCAAACTATACAAATGCAAGTCTCCATAGTAACACAGTACATTCTTCTGCCAACCTGTGCTTTTGCGAATTTGCTTGTCAAACTGAAGGTAGTTTCACAGTTGTATAAAAACAGCCTTTGTCATGTCGTTAGAATGTAGAAATAAGGTCAAGAATTGCATCAGCCCCTTTGATTTTAGTAGCATTTATTGTATATCCATTTTTGTTTACATGTTAGGTATTTTACGGCTCATTTCCAAGGTGTAAAAAGCATTCTAAAGGGGAATTTCAGCTAGTAACTACAAAGCACATATTTAAAGACAAACCTTTTGGAGAAACAACTTAATTACTGACACCACTTTAACATGATTCTTCTAGTATGTTGAGAATTGTTTCTGTTCTATAAATCTTGGCCATTTAGCTATCATGGAAATTACTAGCAAAATAACCTGGGTTAATAAAATCAAAATGCCATAAACATAATGGCTCCTGCCTAGAAATATTTTAATAAATAATGAGTTAGAAATGCTCATTCAGCTTGAATAAATATATCACTTGTATCAGCTATAATGTAAAGGTATTTATTGGTATTAATGCCATGACTCTGTGGATAAGTTAGTTTTGAGGTTTATCAGTAATCCTAAAAAGGACTTGCTTTTCAGAATTATTTTCTCAGTTCAGAATGAATCCCAGGTTTGTGATAAAGGTAAATCATCTTAAGGTATCATTTTTAATGTCATAAAGACATTTAGAGAAGGTTCCCACTGCTCTCGGTAGCTATGGGTGAGAGTAAGAATGGAATAAAATAGATGTTGCAGAGTGATTAGTGTGGCACATCTTGGCCTCCTATGGTGCCAGACTTTCCTGCCTCCGCTGGGAAGCAGAGCAGACCAGTTTTGGTCCCCTCATTACAGGAAGGATGTTGAGCTACTGGAACGGGTTTAGAGAAGGGCAACAAAGCTGGTGAAGGGACTGGAGAGTTTCTC